>BQKN01062886.1:81033-114505 GCA_022839385.1 Asparagus kiusianus | reverse complement strand
GTATGTATGTATGTATGTATTCATATTTGAATATAATACAAGTGGTGTTTTTAAGTTTTTCATTCATAGTTCATGTTTTAAACGCATATGCATTCTGAAAGTCATCAATCGACTGATCTTTGTCATTGGTCGACCGATATATGACATTCAGTCCACCGATCACAAAAATCAATCGACTAACAAGTGTGATTTCTTGAGTCTTCTTAAAGGATTTTTGTCTTCTAAACCTGTTTCATGCCCGTTTAACTTTCTTTAAATTGTGTTTTAAAATAAATACCTTTGTTTTTCATTACTTATTATGATATTTTATTGTTTTTGTCTTTGAGGGCATTGATATAACAAAACTTTTGCATTAGTTGCAAGGATAGAGTCAATTTCTTATGTTTTAGCATTTGATAGTTTTAAAGATTTCAAATTATTTTAAATGCATGTTAGATATGCCTTTCTGAATGGTTTTATAAATGAAGAGATTTATATTTGAGCAACTCCTCGGATTTATTGATCTTTATTCTTCCAAATCATGTTTATTGGATGCAAAAGCTTCATATGGGTTAAAACAAACTCGAAGAGCTTGGTATGCTCAAAATTTATTGTCATATAAGAGATGAATTGGGTATGTTTATCACTTGAATCATGTTTGCTTGATCATTTCTTTATCAAAAATAATATTTTATGATTTTCATGGATTTTCATTTGGATTTTCTTTTGGTATTATTTTTTATTTTCATTTGGCCTTCATGTATTCATGGATTTTCATGATTTTCCCTTTATGGATTTTCATAGATACTTTCATAGATATTTTTGAATGATGTTTTTGGTTCCTCGTTTTGTTTTAACTTTTACTTAGATTGTTTTTATATATTTTACTGATGCATCTTTGGTTGAGACTTTTATAACACCTTTCATGGTTATATCTATATATATGTGTTATCTTGGGTCACCTTAAATGTGAGTTGCGATTAATTTTTTTTGTCTATTTGCTCACATTCAGTTGCCTTGTTATTTTTTCTATACATGCTTTAAGGCTTTTTAATAAGGAGAGCCTTCCTTATTTGTTTATACTCACTTGTGCTTATATGTAGGGGGAGCCTATTGCTCTCTTTCTTCTTATTATTTTCCCCATTTTGATGTTGACAAAGAGGGAGAAACAAGTCTATTGTGAGTATCTTATTTTCTGTGTCAACTATTGGTATCATGTATGAGGATTATAAATTGTATATTCATTTGGTACCATGTATATTTTATATACTCTTTGTGTAGATTATTTTCATCATCAAAAAGGGGGAGATTGTTAGGTCTCATGTTTATGAGCCTATTGTCTATTCTAGTTTTGATGATTAACTAACAATTCCTAACATTGTTTGTCGAGTGTTTTGCTTTTGCTTGTTAGGTATTCTAAACAAACATCCTCTGAGTTGGGGGTTGGTTGGAATTGTTCGTCAACGACGATATTTTGGAGGTTGGCGTAAATCAGAATGAAGCACGATGTAATTCAAGTCCAAGACACATTATTGCTTCAACCATCTATGAAGAGGAGGATCGTCCAAGATCAAGCGTTACGAGATCATTTAGCTTAGGTATATTAGTTTAGGTGTTTATACTTTATGTGTTTATACTTAAAGCTCAAATTATTCATATACACACACATATTGCTTCGCATTTTATGTTTATGGATTATAGACTAAATAGCATTGTTTTACATCTTTTATAAAGTCTATCAATCCATTTAAAAGTATTTCAAAACTTGTCTGCAGAGATTTCATCAAAATCAAGTATTTAACAAACTCACATTTTTGACCGTTTTGAAAAATGGTGAGTTTTCACTCTTGGGAAATGATATTTTAGAAATTCCTTTTCTAATATATTTATTTTCATATATATAAATGTTTCCCCAAGTTTTATTATTTTTAGAGTTGATTTACTATTTTAAATTAAATTTACAAAATCAACTTTTCAAGAAATTTCAGAAACTGGAATATCTATTTTTCGGTCAGTGAGTTTTCACAAATGTGAAGTTATATTTTAGAAATTTCTTCTCTAACATGTTTATCTTTATGTGTATAAATGTTTCCAAAGTTTTACTATTTTTTGAGTTGATTTGCTATTTTAAATTAAAATTTGAAAATCAGCTTCTCAAAATTTTAGCAAACATGTGTATCAGTTATAAGTCGACCGATTCTTAAAATCAGTCGACCGATCACCGCTTTTGAGTCGACCGACGTATGTCCATCTGTTGACCAACCAATGTAAATTTTTCAGCATGAGTTTTTTAGTCTCATCAGTCGATTGATTACTTATATCAGTCGACCGATGCAGTGTTGTCAGTCGACTGATTTTTCTCATCAGTCGACCGAACGACTATTTTTCTGTAACGACTAGTTTTTGTTGAGCTTTGTTTTTGAGGCTATAAATAGATCTCAACCCTTAGTTTTTTCACTAGAGTTTCACAAGATAGTTTTGGGATGTTTATTTCACGTTTCTGAATATCAAAGTGTGTTTTATTTGTGTGAAGAAAGTTTCACAAAGAGAAGAATCTTAATTTCAGTTTTGACACGTTCAACCTCAAATCCCTATATCAACATCTCTTTGTTTTTAGAGAATTTTTTCTAAACTCTTTATCTAGCTATTTAATATTTTTTTCTCACATATTTATGCTAGATTGATTTGAGTTTGATTTCATTTTACTCATTGTTACACACAAATATTTGAGCTTTAGTATTTCACATATTGTATATTTGTGTTGTGGGGTTGTTACATAGAGAGTGCTTACAATTCTTTCTCACTTGTTTAGAGAACAAAATTATTTATTTGCACTTATTGTGAAAACATATTGTAATACACAAGAACACTTAGAGGAGTGGTTGGAGAGAGACCGGGGTTAATTCCAAGAGAAGTGGGTTGGAAGTAAAGCCTAGGGAGGGGTGGTAAATCCAAACACTTAAGGAATGTAACACGGGTAGGCCAATATTAGTGAAGTGTGTCTTGTGGGATTGACAACATCTTGATTGTAAAAGTTTTCAATGAGCTTTAAAAACTAATTGTGTATTTATTTTGTGATAGTGGAGATCTCCTCGAGGTGAGGAGCGGAGATTTAGGTTGAGTGTTAGACCGAACTCCATGATCATATCATTTGTTTGCATTTGGCTTTGGCGTACATCTCTTGTGTATATTTTTATATCGCCTATTGTCTCATATTTTATCACCCATTATTTCATTTCTCATCCTTGCATATTTATCTTGTATATCATATTGTTAGGATATTGTATTAGAAGTTTTTAATTTGGCATCACAATCGGATTAGATTAGCATTACCCTATTCAACCCCCCTCTAGGGTACTTTCACAGGGGACTCCTCATCGATGACAATGACAATGTCGACCTTCTCTATATGAATGGCCCCAGGGAGAGGAGTGATGAGGTCTTCGCCTTCCTTAGCTTCTTGAGGAAGGATCGGTGCGGCCACCTCTATTGTTCTCCCCTTCCTAGCTCGGGTCGGCTCGGCAGGTGCCAAACTATTGATGTCAGTTATCTAAAAGGGGATTACGTGTAGATTATGTGGGCTGTTAGGGTCCTTAATCTTTTTCAAATGGTTGGTTCTTGAGAAGCAAGTCCAATCTTGCACATAAACAACACGTAAGAAGTCAAAGTTGGAATCTCCAATGACTCCTCCAATAATCAAGTCAGTAGAGAGATTGAGTAGAGAAGAAGGAGAGTTAAGTGTTTAGTTTTTTAGCCATAGATTGTTTACCCTAGGCAACAAATAACATCTTCCTTTTATAGAAGATCTAAAGGGTAGAAGAGTAAAGTCGGCCGAGTCCTAGCAGGCAGCTCATTCAATGGTTACTTTATAGGTTTTAGCTGCTGAGGGTGATGAGCCACCTAGGCATTTGATGTGAGGGCGACTGGGTATGCATAGTGCTAATGAGGTTTGATGAGTCATAAAGACTTTTAGGGCTAGAGAAATGATGACTTGGATCATGCATTTAAAGTAATGGCAATCGATTGTCAAAAGGAGGCTTGAGGATACACCACCTTTTGACTCGTCTCTCTAAGATAGTCGACAGGTGATGCCTCTAATCTCGACCTTGCGAGTGGGACGATATGTAACACCTTTTTAGTCACCCTCAAAATTTGTCAACCCGGCCTTGTGGAATGGAGAGGAGAGGGGTCGACTCGATGGGTGAGTCGATGAGCTTGAGCCAAACGTGAGTGGGGGGGGGGGGGGGGGGGGGGAGGATGATAATGATGGGGTCACTTAGGGAAGGCCCTCAGTATGATAGAGAGCTACCTAGACTGCATCTCAATAAGATAGGGTCAATCTTAGAGTCTCGGATTGCTCAGTCTCAGGCTCTGGAACAGTTCTATCTCTCTTGGGATGATGAGGTCCTCTTAGGTATACCAAACATTGGTCTTCACTAGGCTCTTAAAGGTTATCTGTTGCAGGGCACCCTGGTCGAGCATGAGCTGTTCTCTTGGCTTGAGCATGCACGAGGTAACCACTTCAAGCTCTAAGAAGGGTTAGAGACTGAGAATGCACGAGAAGAAGCCGAGAAGAGCACCATTACTAAGGAGGCCGATTTGGTGGTCTAGGAGATTATCTAGGGGCTTAAGGAACACAACAACAAGAAGTCGACCATGATCGACAAACTCAAGGAGGACATCAGTCATCTCGAGCATGAGTTCCATGAGTGTGGTGACCGAGTGAAATACTTGAAGGATGAGACTATGATCAAGAGACAAAAGAGCGATGTCACTTTTAAGCAGGATTGACTAACTCACAAACATGTTGAGAGGCTTCGTGACCAACTGAAGGAGAAGGTAATTGTTCATGAGATTCTGCAGGAGGAGGTAGCTCGAGTAGCACTAGAGTCTGAGAGACAATGAGAGTCGTCTCTTGTTGAGATACAAGCATTACAAGGTCACCTCGACCATTTAGAGTCTGAGGCCTACCGAGTGGAGGTTGTGGAGAAATACCGCAATAGCACTCTTGGAAAGGTCGAGGTGGCCTTGGCTTGCAAGGCTAGCTTTGACTACTTCAACATACAGCTTCGCCCCAACTTCAAGCTCGATCCTGTCTGGTTCCATTATCCTCAGTCAACAACTACCTTTATGCCCTTCAAGAGATAGAGAGGAGGGGAGGAGGACTGGTTCTGGATGTCGACAATAGAGATCAGGAGAGTGAGGAGTCGAATAAGGGCTCTGCTCGAGACAATTAGGCTAGCCTGCCTAGGGATAAGGATGAAGAGGTTAGGTCTAAGCCCCAGCCAACTCCTACTAATGCTGCTCCTCCATGTTCGACTTTAGCTCCTGGTCCTAGTGTTGTGCCTACTTCAAGCCCCGCTCCTACTCTGAGTTGGGCCCCTTGAGAGCTCTATGTATCTCGTCTTCTGTTATTTTTTTTGCATCTTTCTGATGTAAATACTGTTGTAAATATTTTGATATATGAATAAAAGTTATATTTTTGTCTACTCGATCTATGTACCTTTCTTGCCTATGTTTTTATGTTTATCTACAATTTTACCTCATTTTGATATTTTTGATTGATATGAGTCAGCTTAATGCCTTGGTTTTATTCCAAGAGGATACCAAGGTCTTATGGGTTGAAGTCAGATGAGTTGATGGCATGCCTTAGTTTTATCCTAAGAGGGTATCAAGTTCTTTCGAGTAGAAGTCGACTGTGTCGATGACGTGCCTTAGTTTTATTTTGAGTGGGTACCAAGGTCTTTTTAGTCGAAGTCGACTACATTGATGGTGTGCCTTGCTTTTATCCCGAATGGGTATCAAGGTCTTTCATGTAGAAGTCAACCGTGTCGATGACGTGCCTTGATTTTATCTCGAATGGGTACCAAGGTCTATCGAGTCGAAGTCAATCACATTGATGACGTTCCTTGCTTTTATCCCGAATGGGTACTAAGGTCTTTCAAGTCAAAATTGACCATGTTGATGACATACCTTGGCTTTGTCCCGTATGGATACCAAGGTCTTTTGAGTCGAAGTCGACCATGTTGAGGTCTTTCAAATCGAAGTTGACCGTGTTGATGATGTGCCTTGGTTTTATCCTAAATGAGTTTATCCTAAATGAGTACTAAGGTATTTCGAGTCAAAGTTGATTTTATTAATGTTGTGCCTTAGTTTTATCCCGAATTGGTGCTAAGATCTTTTGGGTCATGCTTCGAGCGTCTGCGAGGTCTTATTGGTACTACAAAGACACAACACAATAAAATTATTAAAACAAAGTTTATACTACGTGAGAGTCTTACAATCAAAATTACTGAAAGTATCTCTTGAGATGCTCTTTATTCCTAGGATGCTGCAAGAGTCTTTTATCAGAGCTTCTTAGTCGATAAGTGCTGGGATGTACTTTCTCGATGATCGTATATAGTTCTTCCTAGTTGGCACCTAATTTGCTACGCTTGGTATCTCTGTCAAAAATTGCTCTTCGAAAGATGAGATCGCCAACTTGAATCTTTAGAGTCGGACCTTGTTGTTGTGCCAGGCAATACGCTGCTTATTGATGACTTGTGGTCGAAGAGATTTTTCTCAAACATCATCAATAAGGTTGAGTCCGACTCAAAGCCTAGTAGAATTTAAATCTTAGTCGAAGTGCTATAATCGGATGGTTTGCAGGCCAACTTCTACTGGGACGATCGCCTCTACTCCATATGCTAGCTTAAAGGGAGTCTCTTCTGTGGAATTTTTTTGAGTGGTAAGGTAAGACCACAGAATTCTAGGTAATTCTTTAACCCAGTTTCTAATCGCAGTGTCTACCTTCTTCTTCAAAGCATGGAGTATATATTTGCTAGCGGCTTCTACAAGCCCATTGCATTTAGGGTGTGCCACTAAAATGAATTTGAGTTGTATCTTCCATTCTTCACAAAAACCTCAGAAGCCTTTGCTATTGAATTCGGTGTCATTATCGGTAACAAACGAGATAAGAACTCTAAATCTATAGATGATTGATTTCCATACAAAGTTGATGGTGTTGCTTTTGTCAAGTTTGGCCAATGGTTCATCTTCTATCCAATTTGTGAAATAATAAATGGCAATAATTAAGAACTTTCTTAGACATGAAGCTATTGGAAGAGGCCCCAACAAGTCTAGTCCCCATTGAGCAAAGGAGATTGAGCTCATGATGGGGATGAGTTCAGTTGGGGTAGCTCATGGTATAGAAGAATTTGGTAGGTTTTGCACTTGGAGATGAGTGTTTCAGATTCAACTAGGATGGTTGGCTAATAATAACCTTGGTGAATCACCTTCTGAGCAAGAGTTCTAGCCCTATCTTAAATGAACATCTTTCTTACTCTCAGGTAGGATAATGGAACCAGTCGGGTCAGAATACATATTTACTCCTAGACTCGGGACTCGAAATGGTCCTTGATTATTCCTAGGCATGAGTGGTCGACTCTCCTTAACAGCTTGGAGATAGAGAGCAGAGATAGAGGGTCCATAATTTTTGTAAGCAAACCTTTCAGTAGAATTAGTATATATATGCTCGAAGATGGGCACGTGTCGAGATCAGAGCGCTCGACTCCATTATTGATAGATGGCTAAGATTGAAGATAGATGCCAAAGAGACCACTCAAGAACGGAAGTGCTATCCTTCGGTTGACATGCCATCTGTGCTCGGGAAACGAAGCGACGGTGTAGACGATCAAATTGTATTTTTACTTAGAACGATGATCAGCTTGGATCTAAGAAGTAAATGCCCATAGGATAAACACTTTGAATGGACCCAAAGTCAAGCCCACAACAATCTGCAGCAAAGATCACCTGATGTCTAAAGTGAACCTCAATAAGCAGCCTACATCGACTTGATTCGACCAAGTCAAAACATGAGTTGACTCCCACGACACACCCTAGGTCAAGTCAAAAAGCATCATTTATTAGCTAAGTCTAGAGTCAAATTCTGTGTCAAATTCAAACTCAGTTGAAGCTCGCCAACCAATGAACTTCATCCACGTGAAGTGGACCAAGTCATCAACTTTTGAAGAAGGCGTGCCCATGTCCACAATGACCTTCGCCTACATCTTCAGTAAACCTCTCCAAGTCTGCAAAGTTCACCCAAATAACAATTTCAGAGCTATATTCAAGGAATAACTGCTCCCCACTAACTTTTATTTTAATGGCAACTTAACCCACAATTAAAGGGGCCATTAACTCGTACTTTTATCCTGTAAAAGGAGAGGAAATCATCTATTTTTCTAAGGGGGGTCAGAACATATTGCAGAAGAATCAGCACACCTATTGCACTTGTGATTCTATTATGAAATATTGCTAAGAGAAGACTGAGTTATCTTTTGAGCAATTCAACTCGCATCAACAACAAAAAACCCATTGTCTTAATCGACACATCAATAGAGTACAAGATTGACGCTCCCCCAGCACACAGAAAAGAACCTTAGGAAATATTTTTTTTGTTTTACTATATTTCTTTTATTATAATCTACATCAATATCAATACAAAAGAACCTGAAACAGGATGGTGACCTTACTAGGGACTTCCTTCCCCTCTAATGAGAATATTGTATCGTACACTGACATCAAGAACCTCGGGTCTTTTACTGAAACGCTGGTCATTGAATTTGACCAAGAGAATTTCAAAGAATCTATTTCCAATAACCAAATCTCTGTAACGGTGACTGTAGGAACTTGTCATAGAATTCACTATAGTGCTACTCTCGTGTCTAAAATGACCCTCGCATGTGCAAGGGTCACCTCTACCGAAGATAGTTTGAGCTTAGCTGAGAGCCAAAGAAACTTCTTCAAGAGCGAAGGAAATTCGACTCTCACAAAGAGCGAAGGAAATTCAAATCTCACCTTGAGTGAAGATTAAAATGTTACCTCATCTGATCTTGGACTTTAGTCTTCAACTCTTTTAGTAGTTATAGTTAAAGCACCTAGTGACGCTTGCTACACTTCCCCGATAGAAGCTAAAAATGGGGGTAACTCATTAAAATTCCCTCAAAGAAATAAAATCGTCATTAATAATCCCACTGGACAAACATTTGGCCAACATCGTCGTAAGCGATGTTCGCACTCTAAAACCAAGACTAGCGAAGTTGGCACTGGCATTGATCTAAGAGAATTCATAACTCTAAAGAGAGCTCACCAATATCAGAATTATGCGACCCTTAGAGAAGTGCCCCTGGCAGTTCAAAAGAGTTACCAATACAAAGAATCAGTCTTTAACCATCAAGGCCATGTTCTTGAGCCTTCATAGATTTGGATTAAAGGACGACGACGTGCTCGAAGAGCCAAATGCAAGTATTCAGTGTGTGACGCCTGTGGGTTCACACAAGGCTGTAGTCCAAGGTAAAACCAAGGATGTCAAACTTACCATTCACCCACACTCATAATAACATGTTTCACCAATCACAGTAATATCCTCTAGTGGAATAAAAAAAAGTATAGGTACAAAATATGCATAGTAAAGGAAATAAATACAATAGACATGATATAGAAAGACATCTCATATATGAAATCATGTCTCAACTGAACAATCTATAATACATCTGAAATAAATACGAATTAACGCAATCATGAGTCAACTAGAAACAAAATTAAGGCACATTGCCTTTACAATATGTAAACAAAACTCTAATGTCTAAATGGAAATATAAAACTACAGTGGAGTCTCTAATGGTAAAATCATGTGACAGTGACTATGCCAGAACTGCATCGTCCTGTAGTTCTCCGGAACTCTGAGCTACCTGAAAAGAAATTTAAAACAAAAAGAACAACAACAAGAGCGTCAGAGCGCTAAAGCAATATCACCTCTATCCACCCCCATAGGAAGGGCTGATACATGTAGTGGAGACTCTATCTATTAAGTATAGTCTACCTAGATCATTTTCCCCATATCTAATGGTATTAATGCATAAAAATTTACAACACGAGATGTAGTACGTTGAGCAAAATAATCCAAATAAGGAAACCCTTATGTATATACCATATGTCTCAAACTATACATATCTAAATATTAATCCCGAACTATGGAAAGAAGCATCACTGGAAAATTAAACACCATAATCAACATCAGCATATAAGTCTAATGTACTCACAAGAGTAACGTATCTCGGTCATATATATATTCAACAATGTGACATAAATACTTTTGGCATCCACCAAAATTTAGGCTATCAAGAATTGTCTCATTTGCAACTCTTTGTAAGATCCTGATCTCATCCCATTATCATGCACGACAGACTACCCTGTAGGTATCTTAAAATAATGTACACGGCTCATTAGTCTCATCATGATCTTAGTGCGTAACATGAGTGCGGGACGGCCTACCTTATAGGTATCCTAAAAGACGGCTCACAAGCCTCATCGCACTCTCATGCAGACGAACTGCTAGACAAAGCATCCAATCCTGACTCAATGGCCTGTACAAATGGAATATCGACGCACTACCCCCATGTAGTACTAAACTGAGCTCATCAACGATATTCATCCTATGTGTGAACTGTATAAATCTGGCATATCGGCATACTATCTCATATAGTACTGAGCTAGGCTCATTAACAATATCTGACATGTGTATACTACTCCGACTCAAGTGTAATCACTCAACACTTGTCAAATCCCCTTTTGGGATACCTATGTGCATACTACGACACTATTAATGTATATTAATATCTATACGTGTACTATCATGCAACTCAAACCCCACGATCGCATCTCGAATCAAAATAACATAATATTCAGGAAAACAGCCTTAGTAGCCGACTACTTTGCTCAGTAGTCGACTACACTGAGTCCATCCAGACTCTGTGACTTAACTCAGTATTAGTTAGTCGACTATTATGAGTATTAGTCAACTACTCTACAAATTCACAATTTTTGTTAAACTCAACTGGACATGAGTAGTTGACTACTACTCAGTGTAGTCGACTACTTTGTCCAAAAATGCACACATTCATGTACGAACAGTACTTAACAGTTGATACGTACTTATCATGCTTTAATACGGTATAAACTAGTAAATACCAATAAAAAGAAATATCTCCATGATGATTTAAACTCTTGATTTAACCTAATAAGGCTTAACATCCCAAATAATCAAATATCTCACATGAGCCCTAGTAATCGACAAAAAAAGCATAAACATGCTTACATGAAACATAGAACAGATATAAATTTATTTATTCATGTTTACAGAACTTAATTATACCAAACCTAGGGTTTAATCATCATTAATTAACATTTAAACTCATTTAATCCCTAATCTAGGGTTTAAGCATGATTAAAACATAATAAACAAGATACAAACAAAGTTTAAAACAAACCTAATGATCATCATCACGTTTCTATCATAAATAGCAAGAAAACCATGTAGATCTAACATATGTTTATCGTTAATATCAAAATTCTAATCTTTTCACATTAGATTAAGATCTAAACATGTAAAACATCGATTTAAACATCTTAAATCATTCATTAACTAAGGGTGCAAGTTTGGATGCAAGTGATCTTGCTTGAAACATCGTGTCAAGCCTCTGGACACACGTGCAAGATCCCTTCTCGCTCAAAAGCATGCGATCTCACCCTCCATTCAACTGTTTGCTTCGAATCTCCTCAAGTAATGTCAAAAACGAGGTCTAGGGTTTGAGGGGAGATGGGGGCTAAAAACTCAAGTGAAAGATTCAGGAAAAAGGGTCTAAACATGTATATATATTTAGGTTTTCAATTGGGCTCGAAACAAAATAAATTTGATCCGAAATCTATCACCTGACACACCCAAAAACTCCCGCTCGTCGACTACACTAAGTACTAGTCGACTACACTATAAAATTTAAGTTTCTAAAATCTGTATTCGGTATTTAGGCTGTAACTTTCACATCCGACCTTAGAATGAGGCGATTTAAGATTTATTGGAAAGTTGTTGAAGAGACATACAACTTTTCTCTTTGAATTTTCCCAGATTCTAAATGTATCGGTGTGAAAAGAAATAAACTCTTAAATGGTTATTTTTTCAGATTTCTTCTTCGTACATGATTTGTGCATGTGCACTCATATATTCACACATATACATTGATTTGATCTCAAATTAATTTCTAGCATACTAAAACATCAAAATATATCATTTATCACCATGTAACATGTTTATTATTATTTATCACATAATATTTAAATTTTTGGGGTTTTATATTCTTCCCCCCTTAAAAGAATTTCGTCCCCGAAATTCTGCAATCGTATAATAGCAAAATCTATACTTAACAACATAGAATGTGAATACTCCCACTTAACCCTAAACTAACCGGAACTAGTACATCGAACAAAAACTCAAACAAGGGACCCCCAATATATATACCATGCATTCCGAATGATTAGGAGTTAAGTATTAATACCCCTATGCTAGTGTTAAATATAAATATATCCAAATTAAAAATCATGTGTATAAGCAAAACATAATCAAATCAGTCAAATTACTTATTCAAACATGTGCGGGTAGTCACGACGCATATTCTCCTTGTACTCCAAAGAAGCCTCCTCAGCTCTGTTCCGGTTCCACTGAACTTTCACTAAAGGAATCACCTTATTTCTTAATTTCTTGTCCTCTCTAGCAAGGAAGCAAACCAATACCTCAATGGTTGAAAAATATGTCTAAATTTCAATCTCAGGTGTATCAATCATCCTCTGCTGCTCCTCGTCGCGTAGGTACTTCTTGAGCAACGACACATGAAATACTTTGTGCACACTTGACATCGATGCTGGAAGATCTAGTCTATATGACACAGCTCCAATACGCTCAATAATCCTGAATGGTCCAACATACCTCGGGGCAAGTTTTCCCCATTTGCCGAATCGCTGAGCACCCTTTACTAGCGATTCTTTAAAAAGACAAGGTCTCCAACCTGAAACTCTAAAGGTTGTCGTCTCTAATCCACGTAGCTCTTTTGTCGGCATTGAGCGGCAAGAATACTTTCCCTAATCAATGCTCTTCTCAGTAGTTTGCCTCACAAGCTCCAGCCCAAGTAATAAGCTAGCTATCCTCCAGCTCTGCCCAACAAATTAGGGATCTACAGGACCTCTCGTACAATGCCCGCACATGTCCTCCAACACTTGGTTAATTATCTCCGTCTTCCCATTCGTCTGCGGGTGGAACACACTTGAATAAGATAGCTGACTGCCAAATGAATTTTGAAAACTCCTCCAAAAATATGAAGTAAATAACTGAACCTAGCTCTGATACCAACTATGACGCCCCTGGGTTCACACTAGGCTGTAGTCTAAGGTGAAACCAAGGGTGTCAAACCTACCATGCACTCATATTATGTAATAACACGTTTCACCAATCACAGTAATATCCTCTAGTGGAATCAAAAAGAAGTGTAGGTACAAAATAAGCAGAGTAAAGGAAAGAAATACAGTAGACATGATATCGAAAGACATCTCATATATGAAATCATGTCTCAACTGAACAATATGTAATACATCTGAAATAAATACGAACTAACTCAATCATGAGTCAACTGGAAACAAAATTAAGGCACACTACCTTCACAATATGTAAACAAAACTCTATTGTCTGAATGGACATATAAAACTACAGTGGAGTGTCTAATGGTAAAATCATGCGATGTCGACTATGCTAGAACTTGTCATTCTACAGCTCTCCAGAACTCTAAGCTACCTAAAAAGAAACTTAAAACGAAAAGAACAACAACAAGAGCATCAGAGCGCTGAAGCAAGATCACCTCCATCCGCCACCAGGGAAAGAGCTGCTATATATAGTGGATGCTCTATCTATTAAGCATAGTCTGCTTAGATTATTTTCCCTATATCTAATGGTATTGATACTTAGAAATCTACAACACGAGACATAGTATGTCGAACAAAGTAATCCAAACAAAAATAAGCTTGAAGCAGTTTTTCGATTATTTGTTTCAGCATTTGGAGAGTAGTTCTGGTGAAGTCATTCATGAGTTAGCCTCTTTGACTCCTTCAGTGATTAATGACTTTATTGCGGTGATTGGCGCCTAGTCATTTACTTCTTTGGCTGTCGAGGTTCTTTTTCTGACAGGGACCAAGTTTTGGTCTTTTTTGTGGCATGCGCAGAAGCGTATCAGGCCTATGACTCTCCTGGCAGAGTATCTCACCATTTGGTTGAAGGAGTGCGTCGTTCCGTATCAGTTTTTTGACGCTTTGCCGATTGAGGTTCTATTCCCCGCTGTTCAGCTTGCTCATGGGAAGGACCTTTCTCTACTTCCGGTGATGGTCGTTAGTATTTATTATGGGCTCAGATATATAGTTGACATCTTTACACATATGGGGTCTGAACCATCGACAGAGATTCCTTTTGTGAAGGTTAAGTTCCCTTATATATACCTGATGACATGTCTCATCCTTCATCGGCCCGAGTTGATGTCAGCACCGGGCTCTGCAGACACTTCAGTGCCTCTCTTGCAGTCATTAAAGGAGAGTAGATGGTTTGCTAAGAACTTTACTGATGCAAAGCATGAGCTTCAAGTCCATAAGGGTTGGGAATTCTTCAAATGTTTTCCTTATTTCTCAGGCTGCTATGACAATGTATTAGTTGATGAAGAGAAGCCAAGGACCGGTCGGACCTCTCTTGATATAGGTTGCTTCCGGTGGTTGGTGAACATCCGCCCTGGATACCTTGTCCTTTGGGTGAAGGGCCGTTGCCATATAGATCCATATTTGCCCTGTCGGCTCGCTCGTCAGTTCGGTTACGACCAACTATATGTTGGAAATCCGAACCGAGGCCTGAGGACTGAGGGAAGTCTTATAGATGGTGTTCGAGCATGGCTTTGGACTATGACAGGTTGCACGGGTGCTACCTTCACTCTCCCCGCATCCAAGCACAAGCTGCAACTTACCTTCCTCAGTTGTAAGTTGCTTATTTCTACGAATGATCTCCTGAATGTGTGAGACATCACAGAGTTGGAGGCTAAGTATTTAGTCCAAGCTACTGTTAAAGCCGCTCATGATGCTTAGCTTTTGAAGAAGCAGGGGAAGAAGCCTGTCAGACTTTCTCGCAGAGGTAGAGATAGGGCAAAGGATGAGGAGGAGCTCCTTCTTGCCGATGACAATGAGGAGACTTCCGAAGAAGACCTTCGAGATATGGATATCAAACTTAGATACAATGAGGGAGAAGTTGAGACAGGTCTGTCAGACTCTTTCTTCTTTGAATTACTAAGCCTGGCATTTGCTCGTCGGGATCAGTGCTATATTTTCCGTAAACCTCCACCGGCTCCATCAAAGCCGAGGCGAGAGGTTTTGTTTACTTATCCTAACAAGATGACTCTTGTTACCTCAGGTAGGATGGTTAAAGAAGATGAACCTCTTATCCTCCGTCGTGCGAGATTACAGTCCTCCACTAAGTCTGCTACACGGGTTGAGGTACGTGCGAAATCTAAACACGATAGACCTAGTACCCACATGAAGGCTCGCTTCCCTAAGCGGAAGAAGATAGTAAGTCGTATGTCGATCCACGTGCTCACCAAGCAGAGTTACTTGGCCACATACCCATTGGCGGAGATGGTAATCCCTCACCACCATGTAGTCTCTAATTAGTTCTCTTATGGATTCTTTAAACTTAATCATGTCTCGTGTTTTACGGGATCGTGGGGAGGATGAACTTCTGCACGACTCTATCTTCTCCGACTTTAACCATTTCGAAGGCCCAAGCTTCGTGCAGCATATGTGTGATGCTATTAGTGATGATCCCATGCATGTCGGGGCAAGCGAGGGTGTTAGCCAGGGTAGCGATGTTGGACCGAGGATTCTAAGCCTAGATACATCTAACATCGGTAGTACACCATTCAAGTGGCAATTAAAGGAGTTAGGAAATTCAGAACATGTTCCCCCTTTAATCGTTTCCACACTTTACTCTCTTTTAGACAAATTGAAGGATGCGGGCATGAATGTCAGGGTAAAAAAACCTTCTGCAACTGCTGGAGGTGAATCCGATTTCCACTATTATGAAATCTAGTCTCTTTCTCTTTTACTCAATGTTTAAGCTCTTGTGTAGATGCCACACTAGAGAGACCGGTCGTGAAGGAAGTGTTTCATGGTATGGATCCTAGAGGATTCAGCGAACACGTATTTATTTCAGAGCCGAGCTTCTCAGGATCTGATACTAGACTGCTCGCTGATATGTTGGCAGAGCAGGCTAATCAAGGAGCTATAGAACCATCCACTGAGGGTGTTTCATCTATAGGTATACATCTAATTCACAGATTGCTCTCCTTCATCTGTCAATGCTTACTCAAACATATGGGAGTTTTAATTGTAGGACTAGCCTCTAGAGCTGATATAGCTACGATCCCTGACATTTCTAGCCTGCCTGAAAGTTCTGTCCCTTCATCATCAGAGGGAGCTATGGCTGCAACTCAGCCGCCTAGTCCTCAGCTTTAGGATATTGTTCCTTCAGATCCGATAGAGACGGAGATTGTGAGGTCTCCTGGTGGAGTCGATATATAGACAATACTTATGCCTACCGTCATTCTAGGGATCGCTAAGATTAGTTCTACAGAACCCAGTACAGGACGCCAAACTGACGGGACTTCTGCTGGCTCTGGTGAATTCATAACTTGCTCTGAGTTTTCCCACAATGTTCTAAAGTTTCTTATTCTTCTGCATGATTATTTGTAGGGTTTCCATCGTCTCCATATAAGAGCATTATGGCCTTACTATCTGATACCGACCCAGGCACAAACATGCTCCGGATAGATCTTGAGAGTTTCCTTACCTTCTTGGGCAAGATGGTCAAGAGGATCGTCCATCACAGATTCTTTTTTGATCAGTATAGACGATCTCTTGACCGCCATATGATGATGATTAGAGAGGAGGGGTACCTAAAGCTAGCTGATTCCCTCGTTGCAGATCTTGCCGTACTGGAGCGCGAATCCCAAGAGTTAGGGGAATGGAGGACTAGAGGTGCTTCCTCTTTTGTTGCTACTCAGTTGGAATCTGAGTTGAAGTAGTGGCATGACTCCAGAGCATCCATTGGACATGATCTTCAGTCACAGGAGAGCTCTGTTATGCAGATGAAGGCTAATCTCTTGAGGAAGGACACAACTAAGGCTGAATTACTTAGCTCTTTAGCTTCGGCTGACGAGGAGATAGATAAACTCATGAAGGCCTTAAAGTACTCAGAAGAACCTCGCACTATTCTTGAGGATGACTTAGCCAATACTGAAGACTCTCGAAGATAGACTTTGGAGAAGCTGGAGCGTGCAGAAAAGATGTTGGCTAAGCTGAGGAGCGCAGCTGCGAAGGCACTAGATACATCTAAATATTCTATTAGGGCTGAGTTGCAGGCTAAACTCAAGCGGAGCTTTGCCAACGATGACTCTATGTTGGAACTTCGGATCCTCAGTCATGGATTGTACTCGGAGTGATAGTTTCCACTTTTGTATTTTCATTTTGAATTTATTAATGAAACAAAGTCTTTTACTTAACGCACTCTTCTCTTTATTATGATCATTATCCAATCTAGGATGAATAACCACAATACTTATAGGAGTTTTTGGTAAATCCTCAGCCCTCAACGGATTTGGTGTGCCTCTACCGATTACCGTTTGAATCGGGCTAGCATGTGAATTGTTAAAACCCGTTTTATATGCAACGTTGTGCCAAAAGAATAAATTCTTTTAGACCTAGTGCTATGATTTTGAATACATAGACTTAATCATCCCTTGCAGGGTGCTCATAGGATTTTTAGCAAACCCTCAGCCATCAACGGATTTGATGTGCCTTTACCGATTACCGTTTGAATCGGGCTAGCATGTGAATTGTTAAAACCAGTTTCACATGTAACGTTATGCTAAAAGAATGAATTCTTTTTAGTCTTAGTGTTATGTTTTGAATACATAGACTTGATCATTTTCACGGGAAAGTACAACCTGGCAGCGCGAATTAGGTGCAGACTTTTCTCGGTTTGAGGATTGAGATAAATTTCTCCAGGCATGAATCCTAATATCTTTTTCACAGAAAAGACTAAATGGCAATGCGTGTTAGGCATAGACTTATCTCTACTCAGGGTTCAAGACAAAATCTCTCATGCATAAAAGACATGGATTTTGGTTGATACGATGTTGAATACGTAGACTTGGTTGTTTTCACGGGAACGTACAACCCGGCAGCACGTATTAGGCGCAGACTTATCTCAATTTGAGGATTGAGATAAATTCCTCTAGGCACGAATCCTAATGTCTTTTCACAAAAAAGACTAAATGGCAACGCATGTTAGGCGTAGACTTATCTCTACTCTGGGTTCGAGATAAAATCCCCATGCCTCAAAGATATGGATTTTGATTGTGTGGAAAGATTGTGTCTTTTCTTAGGACAAAGACGAACCTAATTTTAGAGAGAAAGAATTTTATATTCTATCTTCAGGTCTTCTTTTAGGGTAAAGACGAATCCGATGCAGGAGAGGAAGAATTTTATATTCTATCTCCTAAATCTGGAGAGGAAGAATTTTATATTCTATCTCCTAAATCTGAAGAGGAAGAATTTTATACTCTATCTCCAGGTCTTCTTTTCGGGTAAAGACGAACACGTCGGGAGAGGAAGAAATTTATATTCTATCTCCCAAATCTGGAGAGGAAGAATTTTATATTCTATCTCCATGTCTTCTTTTGGGGTAAAGACGAACCCGATGCATGAGAGGAAGAATTTTATATTCCCAAATCTGGAGAGGAAGAATTTTATATTCTATCTTTAGGTCTTCTTTTGGGGTAAAGACGAACCCAATACAGGAGAGGAAGAATTTTATATTCTATCTTCTAAATCTGGAGAGAAAGAATTTTATATTCTATCTCCATGATGCAGAAGAAACTAAAAATGGGATCTTCACTTTGAGAATCTTAGAAGGTGAAACTAAGAGTGAGATCTCTACTCCGAGAATCGAAAAGATCTGGATAACCCTAACTTTTATAAGATCGGTTACCCAATCAGAAGATGATTTTCTCGTTTATCGAGGTGAAATTCCAACTTTGGTGTAAACCTTGAAGAGGTTTAACCGAGTGAGGGTTTGAGACGACCCTAACTTTTATAGCTTTGATCGTTCAACTTGGGTGGAGGCCTTTCGTTTATTGAAAGGGAATTCCGGTTTTGAAAGTGGACCTCTCGTTCATTGAAAGAATCGAGAGGGGACTTTGGCTTTGGTCCTAACTATAGGAAGGTTTGACCAAGAAACAATGGAAGTGAAGATACAAATAACAATATGAATGTTGACTTGTACAAATCACTTAGTGGGGGTTTTCGAAGTCAAGTAATAATGACTTAATATGAAGATAGGGGTGTCACGTCAGACCTTAACAGTGGGAGTGTCAAAGGCTTGGACACAGTAGGAGTTTGGGTGGATTTAACCACGAAGAATTTGGTAGGCTCACCGTTATTTGGTTTGATCGATGAGGGATTTTATGGTAGAGGATCATAAGTCATCAAGCACCCCATAGCTTAACTGTGAGGGTTTCATGCGGAAAGATTGACCAGATAAAGTCATTGAATCTCCTCTCGATGAAAGAAGGCTCCAAAACACAACGGGAGGGTTTTAATCACAGTGGGAGGTTCTTCATCATTTTTGGTATCATGATTAAGAATCAATTGGTTTTAAGTTATCCTTAAGAATACTATGTGCAGCATTCTCCAGGAACTTCCCACTAAATAGGTTATTCCGAACGTACTAGGAATAGTACTTCTTCAGGAACTTTCCATTTATTGTCATCATAAGTTTGTCACCGTTTTGGGTGATCAAATAATATGCGCCGTTCAAGTAAACTGTTTCTATCATGAACGGTTCTTCCCATTTAGGTTAGAATTTTCCCTTCTTCTTGGAATTGAGGATCATCGGTCATCGAACGGCAAGAACCAAATCTCCTTCTTTAAACCTTTGTTGTTAGACTTTCTTATCAAAAGCTCTAGAGATTCTGGATTGGTAGAACTGAATCTGCTGCTGAACTTCTAGACGCTTTTCATCTAATGCCTCAAGTTCTTCAAGACGTTCTGATGTTGTTCATCAATCGTCATCCCCATTGCAAGAGAAATATACAGGGATGTAATTTAAATCTTTAACGGTAGGACGGCTTCACACCCATACACCAGAGAATACGGGGTTGCACTAGTAGGCGTGCGAACTATGGTGCGATAGGCCCAGAGGGCTTCGTCAAGTTTGTCATCCTAGTCTCGCTTGTTAGTTCTCACAACCTTTGACAAAATCTTTATGATTGTTTTGTTAAAGGCCTCAGCCAATCCGTTTGCAGTAGAATTATATGTCGTTGATGAAATATCTTCAATCGTGAACTTCCCGCAAAATCTGATGAAGACATTACTGACAAACTGAGGGCCGTTGTCATACACGATTCGCCTTGGTACACCATATCGATAAATAATATGGTGTTTGATGAATGCGATGACATTGCTCGTCTTTACTTCTCTGAGCAGAATAGCTTCAGCCCACTTAGAGAAATAA
The DNA here is from genome assembly GCA_022839385.1 of Asparagus kiusianus. Taxonomy (NCBI): domain Eukaryota; kingdom Viridiplantae; phylum Streptophyta; class Magnoliopsida; order Asparagales; family Asparagaceae; genus Asparagus; species Asparagus kiusianus. The sequence goes on along the minus strand of BQKN01062886.1, from coordinate 94,062 downwards.
TCAATAATCACCAAGATAAAATGGTCGCCCTTAACCGATGGTGGGAAAATAGGGCCAATGATGTCCATTCCCCCATATCTCAAATGGCCATAAAGTGACTGAAGGGTGTAAATGCTCCGGGGGTTGCTGTGTGTAGTTTGCATGTATTTTTCACGCATGACACCACCGAGCGTAATCAACTGCGTTCTTGACCATAATTGGTCAATAATATCCTATTCTTCTGAGACGATCGCTTCTTTGAGGGCCTCCTCTGCCTCTTTGGTTGAAAGACATCGGAGTAACAAACCGTCTTATACGTGACGGTACAGTGTCTGGGTCACCGTGTTATAATAAAATCTCGGCGCTCTTCGTCAGACCGAGTCTCTTTTGTTTATATCTTATGGAAAAATATCATACATGATATAGACGATAATGGGGAATCGCCAATCTCAAGGCCCGAGTTCAGTTCCTGTCACGTGCACTTCTTTTGTATCCAAGGCGCAATCTGGTATGAAGAGTTGGTGAGTCCTTAGGGTAACCAATTGTTCAGTGTCGGGAGGCTGTGCTAGATACACTGCGAATGTCGCTAGTGAGTCTGCATACATATTTTGGAGACACGGGATGTACTTGATGTAGAATCCGTCAAACGAGTCTGTCATCTCAACGGCCACTTTATGATACGAAATCAAGCTCTGGTTTCTGACTTCATACTCTCCACGCATTTGGTTGACTACTAGTTGAGAATCGTCAAAAGCTTCAAGGTATTCGACTCTCAGCTCTTTGGTGAAACTTGGTCCAATGAGCAGCGCGTTGTATTCGGCTACGTTATTTGAACACATCCATATCAATGAATAGGATAGGAATATCACATGCTTCTCTGGGGAAACTAGGACAACTCCGACTCCTGCAGAAATTCTAGAATTACCAGGAGCGCTTGCCGTATTGGTCGCTCGGGAGGCCCCGTCGAAGTACAATTACCACACCTGTTGATGTAAGATAGTGTTGACTTCATGGGCTTCATCAGGTAATCTTTATACAATTTGGTTGTATCCGCTATAGGATTAGTTGCCAGAAGATCGTAAATTGTTTGTCCTTTAATTGACTTCTGTTGCTTAAAATGCAAGTCGTATTAGGATAGGAGGAGGGCCTATTTTGTCAATCGCCAATTCATAGAGGCCGGTTACTTCATGAATACTCAAACAGGATTAACGTTCGAGATGACATAAATCGTCTGCCCGATGAGGTAGTATCGCATCTTCTGGATGACGAACACCAAAGCGAGACATTCCTTTTTGATCATTAGGTACCGAGACTTGGCACCTACCAAAGTTCGACTTAGGTAATATATTGTCTGCTCGTGATCGTTGTCATTATCTTATGGAAGAAAAGCAATAAACGAGTGGTTCATCACCTTGATGTAAATCAAGAATGGTTTACCCGATTTCGGTGCTACGAGAATAAAAATATTTGAAAGATATGGCTTGATATCTTCAAACTCCTTCTGACAGGCATCGTCGCAGATAAAAGATACACCCTTCTTTATGAGTTTCGAGAATGGTTGACATTTCCCAGACATGTTCGAGATGAATCTCCGGATGTAAGCTAATCTTCGTTGTAGTCCCCTGAGTTCCTTGAGGTTTCTCGTGGGATTACAATTCATTTATTACCTTCACTTTATCGGGGTCAATATGGATGCCCTTCGTTGTGATGACAAATACAAGGAATTTATCGCTTGACATTCCGAGGAAAGACTTGGTAGGGTTCATCTTCAATTGATGACTTCGCATGAGGTCGAACATTGTCCTCAAGTCTTTAATGTGGTCGTCTCTGTTGCGGCTTTTAACGACTAAATCATCAACGTAGCATTCGATGGTCTTCCGAAGACGTTCCTGGAAAATCTTTGTCATCGCTCGTTGGTACGTAGCGCCTGTGTTCTTCAAGCCAAAGGGCATGATTGGGTAGTAGAAGACGCCAAGAGTTGTTCTGAAAGTGGTATGTTTCTCGTCATATGGATACATCTTGATTTGATTGTATCCTGAGAATCCGTCCATAAATGATATTATCTCGAATCCACACGTGTTATCGATGATGACATGCGTGATAGGGAGAGGAAAGTCGTCTTTCGGGCACGCGGTGTTCAGGTCTCTAAAATCAATAGAGATCCTGATCTTCCCATTCTTCTTTAGAACTAGAACGATGTTCGCAAGCCAATCGAGATGTTGCTCTTCCTCGACGAAGCCTGAGTCGATCAGCTTTTTGACTTCAGCCTCAATTGCCTCCATAATCTGTGGATAAAATCGTCTTTGCTATTGCTTGATGGGTTTAACATCCATTTTGACGTTAATACGATGCATCGCCACATTCGGATCAAGTCCTGACATGTCTTTGCAGTTCTAGGTAAAAACATCGATATACTCTCTTATGAGAGCAATCAACTCTTCTTTCTCATCCGGTGGAAGGCTATCAATTATGAATATTGTTTTCGGGTTGCCTTCGTCACCCATTTACCTAGACCACTTTATCCTCGATGGGAGACTCTCTTTGCTCAAACCGGTCACCATATTGGATATTCAGGTGGTGGATCCATGGGTCTTCCTAAGCCTACAGTTGATCATCTTCCTCCATTGTGGTGGGATTAATTGTGGTCATGTTCAACATCAACCCTTTGAACACCTTTCCAATGCTGAAAGTCGGAGTCCCAACCCAAAGAATCGGTGAATTTCTGTCTTTGGCCAATTGACTTCTAATCTGCCAACAACATTCATCATCGGATGAGGAGACATAGCCTTGGCCCCTTCCCTGTGCGTAGTAATTGTCAGGTTTCCTTTTGGGACGTAAGCAGCCTTAGTCGGAACTCGAGGACCTCGACTGAAGCAAAGTCCTTCTCCAAGTGTAAGATTGTATCCCTATTTTTCATGAGTTTGCGTGCTTCTGGACTATACTTAGATATGTGAGGACCAGATTTTTCATCATCGTTATCATCTCTTGAAAAATGGTCCAACATTGGAGACATCTCGTCTTTACCATAGATTATCTCTTTCTGACCCTTTTCTTAGTAGGAATGACAATGGTCATTCTGAACGAGTCTTGAATATGCTTCTTTGTCATGCAAGATGATGGGAGTGGTATGTGTAAATCGAGATCATCGTATAATCCCTTTATTAGCTCATGAAGAGAAGGCGAGTACTCTAAATAGTCATTTATTGCATCTTTGGCAAGTTGCCAATTACAACTACCATCTGATGATTCTCCACCGTCAAGACTAGTTACAAAGGATACAATATTATTTAACACAAAATGTCCATTGTAATCAAGCTCAACCTCGGTGTCAGCTTCTTCTCCGCTGTCCGTGCCTTGGGCTAATGGTTCAGTGTCGGATTCAGTACCGTAAAGAAGGGAATCGGTAAAATAGTTTTCTAATCCTTTAAACGGTTGCTTATCCACGACCACCGTCTTGACCTTATTATTAGTGTCTACATATTTGAGACACTAGTGGATGGTAGAGGAAACTATCAGGTTACCATGAATCCAGGGTCGACCCAAAAGTAAGTTATAGGAGGTCTCTACGTCGATCACGTAACATGTGTCTTCTGATTTTAGATCTCTAAGTTAGCACTTCACTCGGATTTTACCCAATGGTCTGGACCCACTGGTGTTAAATCCGTAGATAACAGTGCCTATCAAAGCTAACTTACTAGCTAGGATTTTGATATTGTACATCAATCGAAGTGACATGATGCTAATAGCAGAACCCGGATCGACTTGGATTCGGTTGACAACATTGGAACCGATGTATCCAGTAAAATACAACGGTCTGTCATGCTTTGAATTCCTTACTTACATGTCCTCCTTAGTGAAAGTGACGCACGAGAATTGTTTGGCCGTGAGGTTACAATTTTGAGCTGACGACTCTGGTTCTTTAGGGATCTGTTTGATCTGAGTGAGGAATACATCGGAATTATCCAGGGCTTCTTGCAAGGCCTCCCTGGTGTCTTTGGATAGACATAATAACTTGTAAAGAGTTATTCTTGCTGGGATGTTAGCCAGTTGGGTCATCACATCAAAGCGGCATGAGGTGTTTGAATTCCCTGGTTTGTCTCCTCCAATCGGATAATTAAAACAAGACTGCTTCGAGTTCTGAACCTCTTGATGCTGGGGATCTTTTTCTTTTTGCTTGGTTGCAGTCTCCTTTTGTTTAGGGTTGACTGCTGTCGAGAAGTTCCTTCCGAAGGATTGGGAGTGGTCATAACCACCCCCTGCTTAGCTGGCTAATCGGCCATCTTGGAATAGTCGAACCAATATTCATTCCATTTCTAGTGATAAAGACCGGTTCTTCGCTGGTAGAAAAAGCTTCATGCTCATCATCGGAAGGTGGGAAGGTAGGGATTCCTTCATCATTTTCCTCTAGAATAGCTGTAACGGCACGACAAGATTTCTCCTTGCCTCTGGACTTAGATTTCTTCTTAGAGGAGGATCATGTCCATTGCTCATCTTGAAGTAGATCAGGATGAACCCAAAGAATTTCATAGGTTTTGGTTGAAACCACGTGAGGGGAACAGAGCTGAAACTGATGCTTACTGCGTTTGCACCCACTTTCTTTTTCTTGGGTTGTTTTGCAATGATAATCCCAACATCAATCAAGGCTTGAATTTTATCCTTAAGAGCATAGCACGCGTTGGTGGGATGATGAACTGCTCTGTAGAACGCGCAGTACCGCAGATCTGTAGTCTTCTTAGCTTCCTCGTGATCGGTGATTGGAGACAGCTTGATCTTGTTATTTTCTAACAAGTATTTGAAAATATCGGGGACCTCATCTTCCTTAAAGGAGTATTCCTTCGGGAACTTTGGCTCATAAGCCTTCTGTTGCATTGGAGGTCGTTGTTGCCATTGAAGTAATTGCTGCTTGGGCGCTTGTTATTGTGGCTGTTGTTGGGGTTGCAATTAGAATGTCTGATTTGCATCCACCGCATTCGCCTACGCCTTCCTTTTACCATGAGAGATGAAGTTCTGTTTTGGAGCAGTAGTCATGGGTTGACCTCTTTCGGCTTTCTTCCTTTTGAGGAACCGTTCGGCTTACTCCCCTCGTACTTTCAACTCTTTCCAAGTCTTGAATGGTACAACGCCCATAGCTTCTAGCACGTCCTAGGAAAGGTTGTTATGATATGTTTGGAGGATGAATTCCTCTATGACTAGATCCAGTTCATCGCCTTATTCCGGAAACGCTTGATAAAGTTTTTGACTGATTCTTCGTCTTTTTGTTTCTCATCAAATAGTGTCCCGATTGACACATCCGTGTCATCATCGAAGAATTTGGTGAGAAACATGCTCTCCATATCATCCTAACCATTGCTACTTCCTAGCTTGAGAAGGTGGTACCAGTCGAAGGCGGTCGCGTGAAGGGTCCCCACGAATGCTCGTAACATCAAAGGTTCATTGCCTGAAGTAACCCCTAGGTAGGACTTGAAGTAAATCAAGTGCTTAGTGGGTGAACTCCTTCTGTCAAACGATGTGAAGTTAATCAGGTTCAACTTCATTGGATACGGAATTGATTCCCACTCCCTCGGATAAGGAACGGAATACTGGTCTTCTTTACCTCTTGAGAAGACATCAAAGCATTGATTTTGCTTTCGAGGTCTTTCATCTTTAGATCTTTGCCTGCATCTTTCTTCAGGCGACCTTGAAGAGGAATGGTGGGTCCACCCCCAGTGTTGGTGTTGTTGGTAGGGTCACCCCTAGTGTTGATGCCATCTTCAGCATTTTTATCATCGGGAGAAGTATCGACATTGATATTCTCCTCCATTTCTGAGTTGCTATCTACCTGATTGGTAGTATGGCGACGACTAGATTCATCGTGCTTATTTGACAACTCTTGGAGCTGCTAGGCATGTAAATCTTTAACCCGTTGTATAGCCATCTCCATCTCAATTTTGAAATCCTCCTTCTACTTAGCCAAGGCTTCTTGAAGGAGCTGAGTCATCTGCTCAGTATTGATCATGAATGCCTCTCAAGTCCGTCCCGCACTAGACGTCATATTATCGGAAGCGATTGCAGAGTTTGTATCTGATGTTTTATCATCTGAGGAATGCCCTCTCTGAATTCTCTGATAATCCCTTGGTCTGATGGTTCTGGACTGTAGCCGAGTTATGCGCTGGGATATGTCCGGGAAAGGTTCGGTACTAAAGTGTCATGTAGACTTTCCCTTATCGACCATGATTATGGTAACCTCTAGAAGTTTGCCACCTTGACCGGCTGATCTTCTTTTACAAAAGCATCTTGGTTTAGGTTTGGACACTCCAGTAGAGATCCTCTCGACTACCGAGACCCTATGGGGCGGTCTTAGGGTAGCTATATCCTGATAATACTACCATGATTAATCTCTCACAAGGACAGTGAGAGTCTACTTGTAGGGTATTTCTCTTTCGAGACTCACCCCTAGTCTGATAGTACAACTCGTCAGCATTGCAGCCAGAGCAACCTATCAGCTGTTCACTTGTTCTTTCAGGTATAATATCATCGTCTGTCGAACGTATCTTCATCTTATTAGATAATACCTTGTTGGCTTTCACAGAAGTCACTCGTTTGGAATCACACCTTTGTAAGGGTGAAAACCTAACGGGCTCCTGGTTTTGAAGTGCTGCTAGATGAAGTGGAGGCTCTACCTATTAAGCATAGTCTACCTGGATTATTTTTCCCATATCTAATGGAATTAATATTTAGACACTTATAAGATGAGACGTAGTACGTTGAGCGAAATAATCCAAACAAGAAAACCCTCATGTATATACCATATGTCTCAAATTGTAGACGCCTAAACATTAACACTGAACTAGAGATAAACAATCTAAATGAAATCAATAATTAGAGATAAACAATCTAAACAAAATCAATCTAAATGAAATCAATAACTAGAAACTCAATAATTAGAAACTCAATAATTAGAGAAAAACATTAACACTGAACTAGATATAAACAATCTAAATGAAATCAATAATTAGAAACTCACAACATGAGACTAGATGGTCTTTACTAAGGGAAGGGTTTGGAGGAAGATGATCTTGCCTCAAACGCTACTGTAAAAACTCAAGGATGCAATAAATAAGTTCTCCCTCGCCAAAAGCTGACAAACTCGTCCTCTTCTCGATATTTGCTTCACAAAGCTCTCAAAATTCACTAAAAAGTTATCTAGAGTTTTTGAGGGGAGTGGGTGGCTATTAGAGTTCAGAGATTTGATAAAAGGAGAGAACTTTCATGAAAAATACAGATATTTATAGAGGCAAACCTAAAACAAACATGTTTAACCCGAACCAGGAAACCTAGTCTGACTAGGAAAATAACATTCAGTATTTTGGCTATAAATTTATCGTCCGACCTCAGAATGTGGTGATCTAAGATTTGTTAAAAAGCCATTGAAATGTCCTACAACGTTTATCATTTGAGTATTTCCAAATTATTAATGTATCAGTGTGTCCTAACCATCAGTCGACTGACGGGTACACGAACTTAAGTTCAATATTCAGGTCAGTTTTGTTATAGTTCGGCCCGTTTGTATACATAAGTATATATACCCGATGTTCTCCCCTTATTCTTGGATTTTTCATATGAAAAATCAACCACCCTCTCCCCTCAAAACCCTAGAACTTATTTTAGTGAATTTTGAGAGCTTTGAGAAGCGAAAATCAAGAGGAGGGCAAGATCGCGGGCTTTTGTCAAAGGAGGAATGTGTCTTTTGCATGTTTAAGGAGTTCAAAACGATTTTGAGGCTAGTTTCATCTCCTCCAAACTCATCCCCTGTTTCTTTTTTATTTTATTTAGTTTTTGTTGGATTTCTAAACCTAGTTTATGTATAAAGAACGCTCTTTTTGGACCGTATGATATATAAGATCTAATCTATTTTATTTAAAAAGATATAAAACGAATTCTCCATTTGGGCTTAAGATTTGAACTTGTTTTAATATGAGTTTTGTTAAAATTATTTGTTTTCATGATGATATTACAAATATAATCAAGTTAGGATATCTAGTTTCATTCGAAATTGATAATTATGTTTTTAGGTAGCAAAGTGAACCCTAAATACTATAAACAAGTTTTTATACATGTGTTTTATTGAGAAAATTCAATTTTTGATAAATTTATGGGAATTATCTAACCTTAATTTAAAACTGGGTTTTCAGCTCTGGGAGTTCGATCGATCATGATGATCAGTCGATCGATAATGTCATCAGCAGATAGGATTTTACTCTGGTCGGTCGACTGAACCCATGTCACCGGTCGACCGATCAGACTGTAGTTGCACATTTTGTGCAAGTCATCGGTCGACCGATGGGATATAATCTATCGATCGATCATATGAAGTTTGGTGAACCCTGTTTCTTTCTCACATGCTTCGATCACGAACACGTAGTATGAATCGCATGTTTATACACGTGCGTAGTTTATGAGGGTTCAAGTATTGGATTTTAGCATGCACGAGCGTTTGAAGGTGTGTAATTTATACTTTGAGTTTGTCATGATACAGTGTGACGTATATTGCATTTCATGATAGTTTGGATGCTTGATTAGGGTTAGTTGGTATAACAAAATGAGCCTCCAAAAAACTATACTCAGAGTTGGTTAGTTGGTATACCACAATGAGACCGTGGTAGATTACACTCTATGATGCATCCTTTTGGATTAGGCCGATACTCCTATTTTCGCTGGATATTTGAGTAAGGTAGGTGATGCCACAGGATATTATGAGTGCCTTACTTAGCTTTATTATTTTTCTGTTAGAGGATTACATAGATTTGCATTTATGCTCCCATGTTATTTACACGAGAGTAGGGTATAAGATTGAGGTTGCCATACACGACATATTCTATGCGAGCGTCATTTTATCGGATGTTTATTCTTGTGACTGCGCCACCTACCCGAGAGTCGTGTGAGATATTTGTACATAACTTGTATTGGATGAGGTTTGGAAATTTTGTTGCTTTTATTTACTCTTTTATTCATAGGATTTTGAAGTTGGTATTTAGCGATTCACAATTTAAGATACGAGGTATATACATGAGGGTTTCCTTGTTTGGATTATTTCGCTCAACGTACCCATTCTCATGTTGTGGATTTCTAAATATCAATTTCCGTTTGGTTTAGGATAGATGATTTATATACCTACATGTATTAATCTAAATTTTTATAATCCTAACTCCCTTCCCCCTGGGGGCGGTAGAGATGATCTCGCTAGTGGTTTGACGCTCGTTGTTTCTCTTCTTTTCAGGCAGCGAGTCAGACGTTCAGAGAGTCGCAGGTTAATGGAGATGTAGTTTAGCTCACCGTCATATATTATTAGTAGTTATTAGTGCTCCATAGTAGTTATTGTCTAATTTCAGACATTAGAGATGTATTTAATTTTGGAAGGCTGAGTGCCTTAGCATTACTTTTATTAACTCTATGTATTGAGATATTTCATATTTATTTTAGTCTATAAGTTGTACTCTCTTTTATTCAGTTGGAACATGATTATGTTTATTTGGATATCTCTTTCCTTTATCATGTTTATTACATTATTACCTTTATTTTATCTGTTTGTACCTACACTTATTTTTGTTTAATTCCACTAGAGAGATATTATTATGATAGTGAAACATGTTTTTGTACAGTGTGGGTGCATGTCAATTTTGACATCCTTAGGTTCATCTTCGACTGTAGCCTTGTGTGAAACCAGGAGCATCACAGTTGGTATCAGAGCTCTAGTTCTAGCATCCTTAGGATTTGTGACATCCCACTGACAGCAACATTTACAAAAAAAATTAGTCCCACGTCGGTAGGAGAATGAGAAATTAAAGAGTTTATATAGTGAAAGCTAAAGACTATGTGCTACACATTGTGATGCGGTGGGAGCCACCTCTAAAGCATGTAGGAGACACCTCTAGAGTCCACATCATTTGGTAGTGATACTGAGATGTGCTAATTGTTATGTCATGTCGAGGACGTTGCCTTTGTAAGATGGGGTAAATGTGACATCCTATTGACAACAACATTTACAAAAAAATTTAGTCCCACATCGGTGGGTGAATGAGAAATTAAAGGGTTTACATAGTGAAAGCTAAAGACTCAAGTGTAACATAGGCTAGTCGATTTTGGCAGTGATTTGAACCAAACAGTGCGTTACACTCGGTGGTCCCACGGCTTGCACGTGCTTACGGGCCCGCGGACTCAGGGCGTGACAAAATCATCTTGTGTCAAGTCATGGAGCTAGTATAGAGTTTCCTAGGATTTATGTATAGTCCGCTAGGAATTTCTAGATTAAGTGAGGATGTTATACGTATACCTCAAAAATTATGAATTTTTTTATGGTAACTATCTTACTTTGATTATAAAGTATGTTGTAAATGATATGTAATACGATTTCCCTATTATTATATGTTACAATGCTCGAGATCTCATTTACTGTGTCTAATAAGCTTTCCACCTGAACTTATAGATGTCGGGACGAGGACGTGGTTATGGTAGAACCTATGCTCATGGAGCTGGGCAAGCTGATCCAGAGCCTGAACGACAGCAGGCTCTGTAGTATCTGATCGATCTCATAACACCGCTTGCAGCCCGGTTAGCAGCGATTAAGGAGCAAATGGAAAATTAGGTTCCGCCAACTAAACCTATGGAAGAGGCAACACTAGAAGCCACACCACCACTAGCTATTGATAGGGCCATAGAGTAGGAGGCTTGGCTTCATTTGGTGGAGAGGTACTAGAAGTTGAGGGCATCAAAGTTCCAAAGCTCATCAGATTCACTTGTAGCCCATAAATGAAAGGAAGATGTAGGGAACTTCTTAGATATGCTTGGCGTCGATTCGATTCAGAAACATAGGTTGGTAACTTTCATCCTTAAGAGTGATGCCGGAGGATGGTATAGGCTCCAATTCACACAGGAGCAGCATATGACACTTACTTGGGATGATTTCATTTATTTCTTTGACGAGCAGTATGTATCTTCAGCGACAAAGGTCGGGAAAGAGTTAGAACTAGCTCGTTTGGAGCAGGGAGACATGTCTATAGCTGACTATGAGAGCATGGGACTACTTAGATTTACCGGCATGTGGAAGACATGGGAGTGTCAGGCTTAGATATTTTTGATGGGACTTCACCCGATGTCGCTATTTAGTGTCTCAGCATTTTCATTCAGTGCGGAAGGTTGCCAATGCTGACATATCTCAGGAGACCAAGACCGCTATGTTCTAGAAGAGCCAGGATGGAAGCTCTAAAGTAGGACAGTCCGGGGACAAAGGAAAGGGGAAGAGGTCTATTTTAAGACCCGGAGGGCCCCAGCAGCAGGGCAAGGATTCGCAGCAGCAGTAAGGTCCTCATAAGAAAGGACCACAGCATGATCAGAGGGCACCATAGCAGCGTAGATTCTAGGGTGCTTATTATAACTGTCATAAGATCAGTCATAGAGCCGCATAGTGCCGCAATGCACAAGAAGGAGGCCAGCAGGGCAAGAATCAAGGTCAGCAGCAGAACCATGAACAGGGCTGAGGACAGGTCCAGCAGCTGAGACTTAAGGCATCGCCAGTAGTTCCGAGGATAGAGGGACAGGTGCGAGCTATTCAGGAGATACCACATGGATAGATAGTTCTGTATACCCTAGATCCTTCAGTGCAGCAGACCGTAGCTTCAGGCAGAGTATATGCAGTTGTACCACGTGATCATGGTATGAGCAGGGCCATGGTAGAAAGTACGTTCCTTATGAACTCTTTCCCAGCCCGTATTCTTTTTGATGTCGGAGCTTCGCATTCGTTCATCTCTTATGATTTCATGATTAGACTCCAGCTAGTGGCACAGCCTTTAGACATTCCCTTGTCAGTTTCTATCCCTCCAGGTGATGTGTCGCTTCTAGAAAATATTTGTAGGAGATGTGTCGTCAGGTTAGACGAGTCTGAGTTCGTAGTTGATTTGATCATCTTGCGTTATCCGAGTTCTATATGATTCTTGGTATGGATTGGCTATCTTCCTACTATATCAGTATCAACTATTTTTGAAAACAGTTAGTTTGCGAGCGTCCGGTGGGACTGAGTTAGTCTGTTGGTGTGTAAAAGATTGACTTCCCGCTCGAGGTGGTCTGTTTGTATTTATAAGAATGTCTTATTATAAACTAATGGTTAATGTTTTACAACAGAGGAGGAGGGAATGACCCTCCTTGTTTATTGTGGGTTTGTTGATAGCGGTAAGACGCCTCCCCCGATGCTCGCATCGAGTTTGCTTCCCATGGACGATCCGATCAAAGTTACGGTTGGAGCTTCAGTGCGTAGTAGAGGCTCCGGAGTGATTGAGTTTGACTATAACCGAGCTTTAAAAATATCAAAGCCACGAGCTTGGAGAGAGCTATGATACAAGAGTTTGCAAAGAGCTGACGAGCCTCAAATTTGAGAGTTCAGATTGAGTCCGCTTTAACAATCCAAGCAAGGAGCTAGGAATGTTCTACCAAGCAAGTGAGGCCAATGAAGGTCTCTGTTTGAAGAGCCTTGAGTATGAAAATCTCCAGCCCTCTGAACCACTTTCATACTAGCAAAGTGGTCCTATATATAGGCAAGGGATGGCATGGGCCATCGCTTGATTTATGGAATATGACCACCAATGGGTTAGGGGCACCATGCCCTCCCCTAGCTGTGGGATGTGACCACTAATAGGGGTGATGAAGGCCATGCTTCATCATCACAAGCAAGCAGCATGCTTGCATTGCTCAGGCGAGGCTGGCAAATCTACGGGCGAGCTCACGAGCTGTCAGAATGCTCAGGCGAGCTTGTAGGTGAGCTTGGCGAACAAGCGGGGTAGCCGGCGGGCCCCTCTAATGTGTGAGCTGGCATTCGTTGGTAAGTGGAGTTCGTGCGGGAAAACTCCCTACAGACGTGCTTGGCTCATGCAGGCGAGCGAAGCATTCAGATGAGGTTGAACTCATACTAGCGAGCTTAATGATTTGGCATGGTTGAGCTCTACGGGCGAGCTCAATGAAAAGGCGAGGTTGAGCTCTATGGGTGGGCTCAACAAACAAGTGAGGTTGAGCTCTACAGGAGAG
>BQKN01062886.1:16101-69973 GCA_022839385.1 Asparagus kiusianus | reverse complement strand
CACCTAAGGACGCGGCCTAGAATCACATCATTTCCTAAATTATTTTTACGATCCTCTCCGTTGAACTTGATCTACACGTTCTTAAACCCAAACACACCAATTTTGGAGTGAACCCGTTGTGTTTTAACCCTTTATCCACTCGCTGTAATTTTAACAGTTTCGAATGAATAGAACTTTTTGTACGGCTCAACAAATGGTCAAAACACAACGGGTTCACCCCAAAATTAGTGTGTTTGGGTTTAAAAATGTGTAGATCAAGTTCAACGAAGCTGATCGCAAAAAAATTTAGGAAATGATATGATTCTAGACCGCGTCCTTAGATGGGAGCCTAAGGTGTCACCTTAGATTCACTTTTCCCATATATATATATATATATATATATATAATCGGAACGAGAACGTGGTCGAGGTAAAAGTTGTACCCGGAGAGCTGGACAAGCAGAGCCTGAGCCACAGTAGGCTCCATAGTTTCTGATCGACTTGGTAACGCTGATTACAGAAGCAGAGACTAGCACACTCGAGGAGCGAGTAACGAGTCAGATTTCACTTTTTGAAATTCCACCACCAGTTGTATCAGTCGTACCTTTTGGAGAGGTAGTACTGATGATTTCACTATCGCCACAACCAACTGTTGATAAAGGCCCAGAGCAGTAGGATTGGCTCTGTAAAATAAGAAAAATATCAGACACTGAGAGCACCATAGTTTCAGGGCACACCGGATTCATGTGTAGTGTATAAATAGAAGAAATATGTAAAAATTTCTTAACATCGACTCAGTACCAAAGTAGAAGTTAGATGTATTCAGCATAAAGGATATCATCGGAGGATAGCACCAACTTTAATTTACGCCGACTTTCTATATTATGTCTATTGTAGTTATTTTCTTTCTTTTGCCTGTTTTGTACCTGCACTTTATTTTGATTCCACTACAGGATATTGCTGTGATTGGTAAAATTTGTTGTTACATAGTGTAGGTGCATGACATGTTTGACATCTTTGGGTTCATCTAGGACTGCAGTCATGTGTGAAAACAGGGGCGTCACACCCGTGTACGTCCACGTCCGGCCATCTATAATTTCATAAGATACATTATCGAGACCTTAGGCGAAAGCATATGAATAACTTATAGCAATAAATATATCATATCATATATCATTCATGCAATTACTTTATAACCAATGTATCACTGTTGTCATAAAAAAATTCATAAATTTTGGAATATACGCGTATAACGTCCTCACTCAAACTAAGAATTCCTAACGAACTCTGTACTTGAATCCTATGAAACTCTATTCTAGCTCCACGACTCGACACAGGATGATCCTAAGGATACTGGAACTAGAATTCTAATACCAATTGTCACGCCCCTGTTTTCACACATGGCTGCAGTCCAAAGTGAACCCAGAGATGTCAAACCTGCTATGCACTCACACCGTGCAATAACAAGTTTCACCAATCACAGAAATATCCTCTAGTGGAAACAAAAATAAAGTACAGGTACAAACAGGCGATAGAGGAAAATAATTGTTACTCCCATGATATAGGAAAGAGTATCTCATAAATAAATCATGTCTTAAAGAACAAGTCTGGAATACATCTGACATTCTAAAATATATAAATGTATCATGACAAAAGTCAACTAAGAATGTACCAAGGCTCACAACCGTTACAAAGTGAGAAATAAAGAAAAACTCTAATAACTGGATATATAGTCAGCCTACTGTGGAGTCTCATATCCTAGCTCTTATGATTGTGACTATGCATAAACTCTGTCATTATGTGACTCTTCGATGCTCTAAACTGCCTGAAAGGGAAATAAAAAAAAGAGCAACAACAAAAGCGTCAGAACGCTAAAGTAAGATCATCTCCATCCGCCCCTAAGGAAAGGCTACTACATGTAGTGGAGGCTCTATCTATTAAGCATAATCTACCTAAAATCCTTTTTCCCTGGAACAAAAGAATAAAACTCAAAAATGACTGAAGTAGAAACATGTTAGGTATAACATCACACTCAACATCAAAGTAATAGATATGTCTCATATACTAACAAGGTGAGTCTCTCAGATGTAAAACTACTCAAGCATGAGTTATATCACATTTAGTATCCACCAAACACATTGGGCTATCAAGTCATATAGATTATCTTTTTTGATTCTTCTCATATAATAGCATCCCCATGCATGACAACTATTAAACATTTTAACCTATACTCATAACTATGCAGAAACGAAGATATAGTTTCTTTTGTCTCTGCGCACACTCGTGCGGATACAATGACATAGGTTCCTTGACCTCTGCACACTCTAGTGCGGATATGATAACATAGGTTCACCAACGTCAGCGCACTCTAGTGCGGATACTATAACATAGGTTCACAAAACTCAGCGCACACTCATATGGATACAATAACATAGGTTCACAAACCTCAGTGCACACTCGTGCGGATATAATGTCATAGATTCAATAACCTCAACGCACCCTAGTGCGGATACAATAACATAGGTTCACAAACCTCAACGCATACTCGTGCAGATACAATGTCAAGGGAAAAGTGTACTCAAAATAATACTTAGCAAAATCCCCCTCTAGGGTACTAACACGTGTACTACAACACAATTCATATATAATTATGACCACATAAGTACTATCATGCAACTCAAACCTCGAGCTCACATTTCAAATCAAAACAACACAACATCAGGAAGATCAACCTTAGTAGTCGACTACTAAGCTTAGTAGTCAACTACACTGAGTCTACTTAGACTCTGCGAAAACATGAATCAGTATTAGTCGACTACACCGTTCATTAGTTGACTACTCTGTAATTAAAAAGTTTCTGTAGAACAAACAGGACATTAGTAGTCAACTACTACTCTTAGAAGTTGACTATTAAGCAGAAACATACACACATCCGTGTACATATAACACTTAGCAATTGTCATGTGTCTACCATGCTTTAATACATTACAAAGCAAGTAATAAAAAATTAAGAGAATCATCTCCATGATTATTTGAACCCTTAATTCGACTAATTAGGTTTAATCTTCTCATTAGTCAAGAAATTGATATAAACCATGGTTATCGATTAAATTAACATGAACATACTTGCATAAAAAGCTTGAAACTTATATAATTCCGTTTATTCACATTTACAGAACCAAAGTACCCCAAACCTAGGGTTCAATCAAACTTAATTAACATGTAAGCTCTTTACATTACAATGTTAGGGTTTTGAGCATGATTAACACATACGAAAAAAGATACAAATGAAGATCTACACCCCCTAATGATCATGATCATGTTTCTATTATAAACAGCAAGTAAAACATGTAGATCTAACATCAAGTTAAGATTTTATATCAAAAATCCTATTTTTATCATGTTACACAGTTAGATCTAAGCATCAAAATATCCATATTACTTAATAAACCCAAGATCTATACTATGGGAAAGGTTTGGATGCAAGAGATCTTGCCTCAATCACTGTGTTGATCTTCTGAACGTGTGTGCAAACTCCTTTCCTCAGCTACAGCCCTCGATCTCTCCCTCCGCTCGATGTCACATCTCAAAATGCCTCGAGGAACTCAAAATCGGCTCTAGGGTTTAGGGGAAGGAGGTGGTTGTAAACTCTGGTGAATTCTCTTAGGAATTAGGGTTTTTACATGTTTAAAAATTGAAGATATCAATTGGGTTCGGAAACAACACAAATCCGACCCGAAAACTAAAACCTAGCATGTCTAGGAATTCTTAATAGTCGACTTCACCTACTTAGTAGTCGACTACACTGTCACATTTTAGATTCTAACATTGATTACGGGCTCTTAGTAGTCGACTACTCTGAACATTAGTCAACTACTAAGAGTCTGTGCAAGCTGATTCATTCTCATATTCGGGAACATATAGCCGAATTAATCTCGAATCAATTCCTAATGTACTCAAACATCAAAATATGTTATTTATCATAGTATAACATATTAAATATCATTCATCACATAATATTCAAATTTGTGGGGTTTTACAAACAGTTCTCTAGTTTAGTTGTTTTAGGTAGTTATTTGGTTTAGGCTTTCTCTTGGGGACATGATATCCAACATTCTTTTCCTTTTTGATGATGACAAATAACTTATGCATATATCCTAAACATGTCATAATTTCTTCTTCATGAGCCAATACTTCAAAAAGATCTTTCAGATTGTGAACATAGTCCATCACTTCACCCATCCATATGGGTAGGCAAAGACTTTCCATAAATACCAAAATTTCAACAATTTCCATCTTCACAATCTGTTTTTAAGATAAGTAGCTCATGAACACAATATTTAGGAAATAACATGATAACTTGAAACACAAATTCATACTTAGTCTTTAACACATAAACTTAAACATAGTAGCAACATACGACATATTACACAAGTCTTAAATAAAACAAACAACTGACATAGTTTTTTACACTAAATTTAAACAAATAAACATAAGTCATTGTTTTTAACATATACATGAAACTAGTGCAAAGCTACATGATGCATGAATAAGCTTCTAAGTGGATGGTCCTAGTGGAGGTTGATTTCCTTAGAATTAGGCATTGAGCTTCATGTCCAAGGTGTTGGCCTTCTTGTTTTGATGATGTTTAACAAACAATTTACTTCTAATGGTGTTTGTCTAGTGTTTGTGTTTTCGTACTTATTCTAGACAAACAACGAGTTGGAGGATGGATGGAATAGAGCTTCAACGATCATATCCAATGGAGGTTGGCGGAATATCGGGTTGAAGCCCTTGCAATTCAAAGTTAAAGATCAAGTTTAAGCTTCATCCGCATAGTGTACCAAGTCAAGCTTATTGAAGATCAAGACCGGCTTGGGTAATCTTAGTTTAGGTTTTATATTATGTGTGTTAAGTACCTTAAGCTCAATCATATATACACACACATATTTGGTTTTTATGTATATATATATAGTTATATATATACATGCATGGTTTTGGTTTTTATGTTTATAAATATGAAATTACATATTTCATATTTATTATTGTGATTTGGTTTAAATACTTAGATATGAAACAAATATATTTTCATATACATACTCATATGTTTCATTTTCTATTGTATTTATAAAAATATTGTATTCTTAGTTTTTGGACTTAACAATAATCATATATATATATTTCATTAAGTCTACATAATCATTTTGCAAAGTTTCAAAAGTTGGTTTAGGTCAAAACATCAAACTCATGTGTTACATTTTCATGTTTTGGACTATTTTGTAAAATGATGATATTTTTTATTTGGGAAGTCCTTTTTGGAAACCAGTCATTGTAGCATGTTTATTATCATGTCTACAATCATTCCCCAAAGTTTTACATTTTTTGAAATTTATTTGATATTTTAAACAGTGTTTTAAAATCAGCATTTTAGTTTGCAAAACCTGTTTTTCTGTGTATCTGTTCGCGGTCGACCGCCACGGTCGACCGCCATGAGTTCAGAACTCAGCATATGGTTTGTTGGCTCACGGTCAACCGTGACGGTCGACCGTAGCGAGTCCAGAGACTTTCGCGGTCGACCGCCGTGGTCGACCGTCATTGGTTCCGAGCCCAGATTTGTGTTTTTATTGCTCGCGGTCGACCGCCGCGGTCGACCGCCGTTCAGCCCAACGGTAATATTTGTACAAAATCTCAATTCTGATTCTGTTGGGTTTTTGGTCTTTTACTTGGGTTTTTGGCTGAGGTTCTTGGAGGTTATAAATACCACATTGATCTCAGTTCTCAACATCCAAGAGAATGGTTTAAGAAGTTTTTAAACAAGGGTTTAAGTTTGTTTTGTTTTGTTTAAGTTTAGGGTTTTACAAAGAGGAGCTTACATCAATTGTTGAGGAGTTCATCCTCAATCTTCTTCATCCTCTCTTTGTGTTTATAGAGAAGTTTCCTTAACTCTATTTCCTAGCATTTTTACTATTGTATTTCATATCAATCTTATTGCTAGTTCTTATTGAGTTAAGTTTTATTTATTCTCATTGTTACACACACCCACATGAGCTTATTGTATTTTCATATATAGTATATTTAGGTTGGTGAGAGTTGTAACAATTGAGTGTGAGCTTTCATTGTGTTCTCATCCATATTAGAGAACAATCATTCATTGTATTTGTGTTTATTATAAGATACACTTTGTAATACACTTGTACACCGAGAGGAGTGTGTAGTGAGAGTCGGGGATCGTTCTAAGAGGAGTGGCGTCAGTTGAAGAACCTAGGGAGAGGTTGTAACTGAGCACTTGAGGGAGATACGGCTAGGTCCAACACTTGAGAGGGTGTAGAGTGTGATTGCAAGAGTGGTGATTGTAAAGTTTTCGGTGAACTAGAAAACCGAGTGTGAGGAGTGAACGTTGATCGGTGATCGTTGAAAACCGATATAGTGTGGTTATAAACGTTATTCGGGTGAGCGTGGAAAACCCGATTGTGATAGTGGATTTCTTCCCGAGAGTGGGGAGCGAAGCCGTAGGACGGAAGGTCCGAACTCCGTGATCATATTGCTTGTTTGAGTTTGTCTTTGGCGTATTTGCTTTTGCATTTATCTTATATCGCCAATTGTGCATTGCTCATTTATTTTATCCACTATATCATTTGTTTATGTTACCCTTGTGTTTGCATATCCTTGCATATATCATATAGTATACTTCTTTGCTAGGATATATCACCTTGTGTATATTGCATATTCTTTCTCATAACTAGTTGTATATCTATCTTGCAAGAATATATTTGTTAAGTAATTTTAATTGGCATAAAATCGGATTAGATTAGCATAAGACCCTAATCACTCCCCCTCTAGGGTCTAACACAAGGTATCAATCTTCATATTCGTTGTGTCAATCTTCATATTCGTTGTGTCAAACTTCATCTCCAGGATATCAAATTTGTTGCTTAATGCTTCTTGACTCATCAGCACAAGTACATTTTGATCATACAAAGCTTTTTGCCCCGATTCTAAATCATGTATTCTAGCGGACAATATATTGTATTGTACGTCGGAGAAGCAAAAAGATTCATTCATTGGTGGTGGAAAGTGACTATTAGAGGGTCCAGCTTCATGTGAAGGTTGTGGAATATCTTGGGGCAATGGATCTTGTGTAGGAAGTGGTTCTTCTTGAGGATTTTGTTCATGGAGTTCAAATTTTTTTAATTTCATCCTTGTCAAGGCATTAGAATCAAAGAATTCAATGGAACAAATCTTAGAAGTTTTAGTTTCTAGATCAACATGATATGCCTTAAATATTCTCGTAAGTAAAGCTCCAAATGGAAGAGATCCCTTGGGAAGAACTAAAAGATTTTCATAAAACATCTCAGCCCAATTAACCTTAATGTTAGCTATAATTGCATAGAGGGCTTTGGCTAGGTCAAGAGATATGAAATAAAAACTTCATGGTTTTAGAAAAAAGATTGTAGGCAAGAATTCTAGCTACAAACCTAGGGATAGGACTAAGTTTATTTGAATGATTGAGGGGTTTGCCATATCCGGGAAGGAAAATATGATTAGCAAGCAAATTTTCATCATTTATTTTGATAGATGGAAGACTAACACCTTGATAAGGAATTTTAAATATTTTACCTAATTTCTTAGGAGTCATATTGATTTCAATTCCCTTTACAAGTGTGTTAAGAACATCCGATTGACGATCGGTTTCATATCGAGCGATATTGATATAAAATAATTGAACCAACAATGGATAATAAGGTTACCTATTTTCAGAGGAAAAGAGATCTAATAATCCAATATTTTCAAAGTAATCACTAAAATTATGAGTGATGAAATCATCAAATTTGACAAATCTACCGGGTATAATTTTGAAAGATCGAAATTCCTTAAATTAGGTAAGCAAAGAGGGGTCTTTAAGATAAATTGAATAATCTTCAATTACATTTGACGGACCAGACCTAGGCCTCTTTAATTTTGACATTTTTCAATTTCAAAATTAGAAATGGAATAAGGGAAGAGAGCTTACCAAACTATTGAAACCTTAGATGTAGTCGGCTAATTTAAGCTGTAGTCGACTACTGAGACTGGAAAACTCAAAGTAGACAAGAAATTTAATGAAAATTTTAAGAAAAATTGAGAAGATGAAGATGCTCCAACCTTAAGAATAGATGAACTCATGAGAGTGAGGGTTCTTTCGGTTTTGGGGAATGAAAAAAGGTGTGAAGATGGAGGAGTTAGGTTAGTTTCCTTTAGTTATAAATGAGTGGCTAAGATTTAATCGAAAAATCAAATGAAAGGTTGAAATTTAATCTAAGTAAAATTTGATATGGGGTCATGATTCATCTGGTATAAAATAAATGGTTGAAATCAAATTAACTTAAATTTAATGAGTATTAGGTTTTGGGTTTGGTAGATATAGGATCAAATATGCCAAAATTAGTGTAAAAAGAAAACTTCAAGTTTTATAGTCGACTACACTGTAATAGACAGAGAGCAATTTTTTGATTTTACTTCTTATTAGTCGACTACTGCTCCTATTAGTCGACTACTAAGGAAAATGACAGAATGTTATATATGCAATGCTTGTGCATGTAGTCGACTACTAACCTAATTAGTCGACTATTAAGGATGTGTATGCATATGTATTGATTTTAAAAATTAATTTAAATCTTCAATTGAACGTATACCTAATTCCCTTCTTAATTTAACATAAATTTCTTCTTTTAATGGTTTTGTTAGTATATCTGCAATTTGTTTATCAGTAGATATAAATTCTAATAAAATATCACATTTAAGCACATGATCTCGTAAGAAATGATATCTAATATCAATATGATTTGTACGTGAATGTTGAATAGGATCATTAGATAAATTAAAAGCACTTGAATTGTCACACATTATGAAGGATGTGGGACAAACAATACAATAATCTGATAATGTTGTTTCATCCATAGAACTTGAGCACAAACAAGACTAGCAACAATATATTCTACTTCAGTCGTTGATAATGACACTGAATTTTGTTTTTATTAAACCAAGATACAGGTGAATGTCCTAAGAAATGATATGTACCACTTGTACTTTTCCTATCGGATTTGTATCCGGCAAAATCAGCGTCACTATATGATAATAAATTAAATGTGCTATTCTTAGGATAAAATAAACCATAATCTTTAGTATTTTTAAGATATCTAAAAATTCTTTTCACAACTTTAAGGTGTGATTCTTTAGGATTAGACTGAAATCTTGCACATAAACAAACACTAAACATAATATCGGGTCTACTTGCTGTAATGTAAAGAAGTGATCCAATCATACCTCGGTATAGCTTTTGATCAACATTCTTACCATTTTCATCTATGTCAATTGATGTAGTTGTACTCATTTGCGTCGGTTTTCTTGTAGTGTTTTCCATTTCAAAGCGTTTGAGTTCTTTAACATACTTGCTTTGGTTGATGAATATTCATTCCTTCAATTGTTTGATTTGTAGTCCAAGGAAGAAATTGAGTTCACTCATGTGACTTATTTTAAATTCATCCTGCATAGTCTTAGCAAACTCTTGACAAAGATCATTGTTAGTATAACCAAATATTATATCATCTACATATATTTGAATTAATAATATATCTTTATTTATTTTCTTTATAAATAGTGTAGAATCCACTTTACCAATTTTAAATCCGAAAGTTAAAAGAAAGTTTTTTAATCTATCATACTAAGCACGGGGTGCTTGTTTAAGACCATATAACGCTTTCTTAAGTTTAAAAACATGATTTGGAAAATTTTCATATTCAAACCCGGGAGGTTGTTCTACAAAAACTTCTTCTTTAATAATACCATTTAAAAATATGCTTTTAACATCCATTTGATATAATTTAAAATCCATAAAATATGCAAATGCAAATAAAATTCTTATAGATTCTAAACGAGCAACTGATGCATAGGTTTCATCATAATCAATATATTCTTATTGATTATAACCTTGAGCAACTAATCTAGCTTTGTTTCTAATAACTTGTCCAAATTCATCCAATTTATTTTGAAATATCCATTTAGTTCCTATAATGGATTTATCTTGAGGTCTAGGTACAAGTTAATTTTTATAAATTGATTGAGTTCCTCTTGCAAAGCAGTTATCCAAAAATCATCTTTACATGCTTCTTTAATATTTTTAGGTTCAAATGTTGAAACAAATGCAACATGTGTATATAAATCCAATTGTGATCTAGTTTAAACACCTTTAGAAATATCGCCTGTGATCAAATCATGTGGATGATTCCTAACATCTACAAATGCTTCGGGTAAAACATTAGTATCATTAGGATTGTCATCAACAATAGGGGGTGGTTGATTAACAATATCATCATCATCATGATTATTATCATTAATATTAGAATTTGAATTAGATTCATCAAAAGAAACATGCAAAGATTATTCTATTGTAGAAGTCCTTTTATTATAAATTCTATAAGCTTTACTATGCATAGAATAACCTTAAAAAATTCCTTCATCTGATTTAGAATCAAACTTGTTTAAGTTTTTTTGTATTTAATATATAGCATTTACATCCACATTGTTGATGTCTGAGATCACACAGTCGATCGAAGTTACGGAGTTGTTAAGTTGTCCAGGGGTTGAGTCGTCGAGGGGGGACACTTCCTACTTCGACTTTATGCCTGGTTCTTAGAGCTCGGGACAGACAAAGGACCTGCACACGTAAGAATCATAAGAGGACGGGGCTTGTTCCCCCATGACACCTCCGACGATCAAGTCAGTTGGTTAACTTGGGTGGGATAAAGGAAGAATAGTGTGTTCTTCTTTTTGTGTAGTATGTGCTTGATGGGGGTTTTAGATTACGAAAAACTAAACCCTTTTTATGGTTAATAGCGTATGTTTTATAGAGGATGCCAAGGGCAGATTAGTCACTTCATGAGTGTGCGATAGATGGTGGTGAGGGGTGAGCTAGAGGTTAACTCACCATTTGCTCTATACGTATCAATTTGTGAGTGACGGGAGGTCACTTCAGCGATATGGGGAACCAGCAGCCGACGAGGTTTGTTGGTGAGCGACGGGAGGTCACTTCAGCGATATGGGGAACCAGCAGCCGACGAGGCTTGTTGGTGAACGACGGGAGACATAATGATGATCATCAAAGTTTAAAAAATATTAAGAAGCAATATTCTGAATCGTCATTAGGAGGAGTGCCGGCTAACGCTGAGTAGTAATCCTTTGATATGAAGAGGGTTGACTGAGTCCGCCTCTTGAGTCGCCTTTGAGGAATGAGGCCGACTCGACTGGGGGAGTGACGGCTCGGGTGTCCTTTAGGTTGACTCTGAGGAGTGTTGAATCTCTGGAATACTAATTTTCGTACCATCTATCACTGCCTTCCGAGTCGGAAGATCTCATCGGCTCGGCTGAGGGGTCGAGATACCTTGAGTTGACCAACAATATCTCCTGAGCCGATCCGCCTGGTGGGTAAAAGGTGTCGGCTTGCGTGGTTGCATATTTGTGGAGAATAGGGGACACCCTATAACACAAATACTTTAAAATATAAAACTTTAGGAATGCGATTGTAAAATAATTCAAAACAAGTTTTATTTAAAATATGTCTTAATAAAATTCTATTTTGAACATAACATGCTGTTAATTGCTTTTGCCCAAAAATACTTAGGTAGATTAGACTCAACTAACATTGTTCTAGCACATTCTTGTAAAGTTCTATTTTTTTTCAATAACTCCATTTTGTTATGGAGTGTAAGGAAATAAAAATTCATGTGAAATACCATTTTTATTACAAAAATCTAAAAATAATTTACTTTTAAACTCACCACCATGATCACTTCTAATAGTGACAATAGTGGTGGATTTTTGATTTTGTATCTTTTTACAAAATGTAGAAAACTCATCAAAAGTATTATTTTTATGTTTTAAAAACATAACCCATGTAAATCTTGAATGATCATCAACAATGACTCTATCTTGAGTGGGGGTCAATTCAAGTCCATTACTATTGGCAGGGAGAGTGACCGCAACTCCATGATTGAAAACCCCCTTGGCATGGTAGTGACCGCAACTCCATGATGAAAACCCCAGTCCATTACTACTTGCTCTCACCAAGATCTAATTTGGGTTTGGTCTTCGCGTCTCCAAAGAGGAAGGGAGGCGTCCTTACTTCCCTATGCTTAGAATCTGTCATCGCGGCATCCGTGATGAGCTCTCAAAGAGCGAACCAGTGACCTTCAGCAACTCGTTGGTTACGCTCTATATAACTATCAAGAGAGAAGAATGATACCAACTCATGAACGAGGAACCCTGCAGGAATAGAGAACCCTACCCCACTGGCATGGCAAATGGCAATCACCCTTAGGATGGCAGCTCCAGAGTAAACCATTGCAAAACAAGGATACAAGAGATATTAGTAGCCTTTAATAAAGTGAAAATTTTCAGAAACTCCTCTAAACAGGTGAACTAAGCCATGCTGGCGAACTCGGCCATGCAGGCAAGCTCTACTAAGCCAGCGCACTAAGGAAGTATGTATGATGGAACGAACTTCACCAGACAACGAAGTTTGCCAGAACTAATGAACTTCGCCAGGAAAATGAAGTTCGCCAGAACTAACAAACTTTACCAGAAGAGCAGAATTCGCTAGAATTGATGAACTTCACTAGAAGAGTGAACTTCACCTATTCATCTTCTTCAAGCCCTAGGGTTACAAAAAAAGGAGAATGAGACTTTTGACTCTTACTCGAGGAGGGCAAAGCAACACGAGAAGCAATGAAGGCGGAAGCCTTCCTCTTCCCCTTTGTGACAGCAGCTCTGGTTTTGGGTGCCATGGATAAAATCAAGATCGCTCGAAGGCTTTCTGAGAGATAGAAATTCTTTTGAAACGAAGAACAGATCACAGTAATCTCTTCTCAAAGAAGAGCAAGCCTATATATAGGTGGGAGAAATAAACGGTTGAGATTTGATCTCCAACCGACACGACAGTTCAGGTTGACTTCAATGGCTGAGGTTCAACTTTCTTGAAATCAACGATCGAGATTAATTTCAAAGTAATGGTCTAGATATGTTTTCTAACCAACACGACTATTCAAATCGAATTAAGTAGTTGAGATTCGATTTTTCAAAATCAACGGTCGTGATTAATTCTAGAAGAAATGGTTCAGATCTGATCTCCAACTGACGCAACGGTTCAAATCGAGTGTGTAACACGATGAGGCCAAATCACATCGCATTTAATGTGATCTGCAGGACATCATTGCCTCAACTGGTGAACTTTGAAGCCCGCTTACAGCTGCTTGGTTCGCCTGCAGCTGTCTAGTTCGCCTGCAACGCTAAGTCCGCCTGAATATTTAGCTCGCCTGAAGCCACTAGCTTTGCCTGAAGAACTTAACTTCACCAGAATGGCCAAGTTCACTGGAGAGTTCCCTACTTCACCTGAATCAGTGAATAGTGATCATTTTGCAAGTCAAAATATTCAAAGTATTTCAGACCCCACTCTAAGCCACTACGGGAATCTAAAAACTTTGAAGGGAGTTTTGTAAGCAAGTAAAATTGCCTCTATCCTTAACAAAGAAATATTTCGATCAATATCAATATATGGACATATATGAGTTGTGCAACAAGACACATTAACTTGGAACAAGCAGAGAAGCTCAAAAGTTTGCATGAACATTGAAGTTCGCCTGAACAAAATCAAGTTTGCCTGAATGCTCGAACTTCGCCGGCAAAACCAAGTTTGCTTCTCAGTTGGGCCTCTCCTGAATGACTTATGCAGATTCAAGTTCGCATGGACTGATCAAACTTCGCCATGATGGCTCATGCGAAGTTAGGTTCGCTCGAACACTTAACTTCACCTATAAGGTTCGCATGCATGATCTGACTCGCCTGCAAGCTTGCCAAGCTCGCCTGAACATTACAAGTCCGCCTGCAGCATCAAGTCCGCCTGTACTACTTGACCAAGTTAGCCACTAAGACTTAAAATGTTGAAGTGGTTGTGCCCACTTCCCACGTTCCTAGGAGATGGTTACATACCATTCTCCTCTATAAATAGCCCCTAACGGCTACCAAAAAGAGGAACCTAGCATTGAGAGAATTGTTCACTCATCCATCAAGCATCTTAGCTCGGGTACTCGAACTCCGACAACACTTCTACCATGTAAGGAAATTTGTTCACAATCTTGTTCGAATCATCAACGAGAAGTAAAATCGACTCAAGCATTGAGTGGGGCATCCTTTCGCCCCAAAGACCCCACGTTAAACAAAAAGAGAGATCAGATCAATTCTCTCTTCTTTTATGTAAAAGAGACTTCTAATTTGTAATACATAATTCAGTCAATACAAATTTAGGATAATCTTTTACAACCTACACTTTCTTCTTCTTGTTTCATTAGTATATTTCCTTCAAATCTTTATACATTTTTGTTCCACAAAGACGCATTGTATATCCAAAATGATGAGCCTCCTTCAAAATCTTCTTCTTGAACTCTAGATTATTCGGGACACAAACTTGATTTCCAAACCTTAGAGATCCATCATCATGTATCACAAAACGTAGTCAGCTTCAACTCCCTTCTAAATGCCTTTCAATTCAGAGTCATCTTTTTAAGAAATCTTAATCTCATCAATCAATGTAGGTTGTACTTGGACATTAGCTAGTCTAGCCGTTGATTGTTGACATCAGATCTCAACTCTCAATCTATCCAAATCTTCTACTATACGCCGTTGTCAAGTAATGTATATTACTCTTTTGACTAAGGGCGTCATCAACGACATTTGCTTTTCCCAGGTGATAATTTATATTAATATCATAACATTTAAGTAAGTCTAACCATTTCTTTGCCTCATATTTAATTCTTTTTGAGTAAAAATATATTTTAAACTTTTGTGATTGATATAGATCTCACAATGCACTCTATAGAGATAATGTCTCCAAATTTTCAAGGTAAAAATAACCACCGTCAACCCTAAATCATGAGTTGGGTAATTTGCTCATGAGGTTTCAATTGTCGAGAACCATAAGCTGCAATTTTTCCATTTTGCATGAGAATGCATCCTAAATCTTTACGACAACATTATTATAAACAGTAAAATCTTTTCCTGCAATTAATATAGCAAGAACTGGTGCAGATATAGTTGGTTCTTTAACTCTTAAAAACTCCTTTCACATTCTTTAGATAAAATAAATTCGATTCCCTTCTAAGTCAAACAGGTCAAAGGTAAGGCAACACTAGAGAACCCCTCGATGAGTATCTAATAATAAACTGCTATGCCAAAAAAGTTACGAATCACATGAACACTTATTGGTCTTTTCCAATTCACAACTGCTTTAATATTTTCTTGATCTATTGAGAATCCATCCTTTGAAATAACATGTCCTAGAAAAGACATATTATCTAACTAAAACACACATTTCTTAAATTTAGAATAGATCTTTTATTTTCTCGAAACACTGAGCACACACCATATACGCTCCTTCTGGTTGTTTGAATATATCAAGATATCATCTACAAATATCACCACAAAAAGATCGATGAAGGACTCGAACACCCTATTCATGAGGTTCATGAAAAATACTAGTGCATTCATTAACTCGAATGGTAACACAAAAAATTCATAATGACCATAATGGGCAAGAAATATAGTCTTAGAAATGTCTTTAGCCTTAATCTTCAATTGATGATATCGATCAGGTAGATCGATCTTGGAAAACACTTGAGCTCCTTGCAGTTGGTTGAACAAATCATCAATCCTTGGAAACAGATATGTTTTCCGTATAAACACTATTGATGTTAAATGGTCACACAGTCAATTAAATTGGTCGGATGAGGGTGAAGTTGATGAGGGGTTACTTCCTTCCCCGAATATCTAGTTCTGAGTTGAGTGGCTGAAGCCTTCATATATAAAAACCCGTGAGAGGACGGGGACTGGCTCCCCCATGGTTCCTCCAACGATCAAGTCAGCTGGTGAACTTGAGTGAGGAAATTGAAGAACTCTAAGTTCTTATGTGTACAGTAGTTTTCAGATATTGCCAATGAAGTATAATTTTTTAGGAGCTTGAAGAAGCAAAAGTCCGAAGAAGAAGTAGTCCATTTTTTGTTAGAATAGTACCTCTATTTACATTGGTGCCGAAAGGGTGGAATTGTCACTTTGACCGAGCACAGCATGACAGTGAAGAAGCATAGGCTGGCGGCTATATCAGCACCTACTTTACACGCATCGTTCGTCCAGTGAAGGAGAGATCACCTCAGCATTGAATGTGAAGTGATCTGAGGCATGACGGTGCTAACGTGTTCTGATGAGCCATGAAGGCTATCGGAGTTAGAGGTATGATGGCACCTGCTAAGCATTAAATCGACATCGACGTTGTGTCAACAGGAGAGACTCGAGGCTGAATTCGTCCTCTAGCTTCACCGAGAAGTAACATCTTTCGAGTCGTCCTTGTGAGGCATCGAATAATTAGTCGAGTGAGCTCGCTACGAGTCGACTTCGACAAGAGGGCCGACTAGTACCACCATTCATTTTGACATGAATGAATGTTGACTCGACTAGTCGACAGAGTTAGAATCCTTGTTGGTCTTGGGTCGCCAATTTAATTGGGGCATTGCATACAGAAGTACACATGTCCATTGCTGGTAAAAAGGTTACACTTTAGCAATTGAGAACACCATAACAGTCACCTAATAATTAATACATAATCGCATGCTACCAGCATTCTTCTTCCAGATAATACCGATGCACCTCAAGGTAAAACACTAGGTCTAATAAACCCCTTATCTAAAAGTTCTTGCAACTGCTTCTTAAGTTGTTTTAGTTCTGCTAGAGTTGTTCTGTAAGGAGCCTTTGAGATTGGATTTGTGACTGGAACTAATTCAATAGAAAATTCTATTTCCCTCTCGAGTAGCATTCCAAGGAGATCTTTTGGAAAGATATTTAGAAATTCACACATGATAGGAATTTGATCTAGACTAACTTCTTTCTGGTTCAAGACTTGCAATGATGCTAGAAAATTAGTGCACCCACTTCTCAACATGCGATGAGCTTAAAGGGCCGATATAATTACATGGGCATTTGCACATTACTGCCCTCAAAGCAGAACTCAGATTGATCGAGAATTCTAAACATCACTTTGTTCTCTCAACACAAAATGGATGCATAATTTCTAGATAACCAATCCATCCCTAGAATAATATCATAATTATGCACATGAAGAATGATCAATTCCGTTGGATGCTCCCTATCCACTATCTTTATCTTACCTTTGCAATACTTATTAGATATCAACATGCTTTCTCCTAGTGTGCTACCATGTGTTTCATGCTCTAGAGTATCACATGAAAACACTTACTTCCAAACAAGTTGTGTAGCAATAAAAGAATGCAAGCAAGTGTAGAGAATATAGGTATGGTACTTGACACCACATTATGATTTTCCTGAGCCTCCTGCTTGGTTAAAGAGTAAACATAAGCTTTCACTTAAGGATGCTAATCATGTTGAGATGCCTTATGAGTTGAAGTCTCATTCAACTTGGGACAATCTACAATCTTATGATCCTTTTGGCCACACCTCAAACAAGCACCTGTCACCCTCCCATAATGCTTCGCATCGTGATTAGGCTCGTTACATATGATGCATCTCATCGAGTTCAAGTTCATAGTTTGCTTTCCTTTTGAATCCACATGTTGTTTCTTGTTTTGCTAGTTCTTGTTATGACCTCTACGTTCATCCAATCTGAGTCTCTTCTTCCTATCGTCATTCTTACGATCATCAACCAAGAAAATCTCTTTTTGCTCCTTTTTAATCACTAAAGTTTCTTCCTATTCGCATACATGGATAGTTCAAAGGAGCTCACTTAAAACCTTATCTCGAGTAACAAACCATCCTCAAAATGTTGTGTTCTATCTTCTTTGGTTGTAACAAACTGAGGTGCAAACTTAGATAAATAAGTGAATTCCTCCTCATACTCAACTCACGAAATTCCTTCTCCTTCTGCTGGAAAATAGTCTTTGAAAAGTATTTCTCATAGAATACTTTCTGAAACTCGTCTCAAGATATCTGGTCAACACCATCTCCATGAATTCTCTATTGCATTTGCCATCAGCCATATGCATATCCTTTGGACGTATAGATTGCATAAGCCATTTTTTCTCCATCAGGATACTTCATATAAGTAAAGACTTTCTTCGTCTCTGTGATCCAGTCTTCAGCTACCATAGGATCAACACTTCCATTGAATGCAGGTAGTGTCAACCTCTTAAAATCTACCATATCAATTCCTAATTGAGGATGATAATTGTCTCTCTATTCTTGTTATTGGTTAATTTGTTGCTGTTGATTTTGCATTACAGTAGTGAGATTTTGCATCATATGCAGCATAGCATTTGCATCCATTTGATTTCCTCCATGTGCATTTCTACCACCAAACATTTTCCCCAAAGTCTGGGTGCAAATCACTTACCCGAGTTGAAGGTGTACTCATGTTGTTCCTAGCCATCTAGTTATAAAGTAAACAAACAATATGTCAATGATCCCTAAAAGCTACTCTAAACCCTATTTCTAAATGCTAGTAACTATAAACTTCTAAGCTTAGGACTTCTAAACTAGGCTCTGATGCTACAACTTGTCACGCCCCCAAAATGAGCATTTTGATATGCATGATAGCGGCAACATGTGTGAAGGCACATGCTAAGCCTGCAATGCACTTCTATATTACAAATAAATATCACTTAAAAGAAACTTTATTGAAACATAGAGGTCTCAGAGCTCTAATGAGTCAAAAGACTTTTATCAATATAAAGCATCTCTAAATAACGATGACTCTTAGCATGAAAGCGCTTTTTAATAGATCCTTCTCATGTCCCAAATCTCCTAGCTATCTAATTTTTATCCAAAAATATTAAAAAATAGTGGGATGAGTTTACACTCAGTGAGCAGATAACTTATCATTAGCGGATCAGATAAGTTTACGAAATTATCAATACTAAATTCACATAAGCTATTATCAAAAGAACAATTGAGAAAAATACAATATTTCAAAGAGAAATTTTCAAGAATAGTAAGTGATATTGTCAAAAACAAAATTTAAGAAACAATACGACTAAGCACTAAATACTTCTAAATTATATAAATCACACTTGACAACATTTCCTCAGTTGTCATACTAAGGCTATAAAAATTATAGCCCACTAGCATAGAAATGCGCATCGAATCACTATAGGTCAACTCAAGAATAGAATGTACCTAGCACTACCATAGATTGCCTGAAGGCTACTTTAATTTTGTCAAAATGGGCACTTTAACATTGGTTGCTTTCGACCCCATATGGGAGGCTTAAACAAATTACTTCACTCCATAATGGACTTTTGAGGATTTTTAATATTTAACAATAGATTATGTTCACTCAAAATATCACTTGCAATTTCCACTTGTATGAAAAGAAATATAAATGCTTAAACACTTTTCGAAGACTTCTCTCATATTAATTTCATTAAAATAGGACATTCATGAATCTAAAACAAATAAACAATTTTTTTGTGAAATAGAACTCTTGGATAAATGTATTTAAATAGTAAATTTGAAATGACTTGTTTTCAATAATTACATATACTAAACAATATTTATCTTGTAAAAGATGAATAGCTATCACAATTCAAATTCGTTAACAATTACTATAAATGAACTGAAATAACATGTCTGGTCCAAAATTTCTCTACATAAGAATAAAATTATCATTTAAACAATATATGGTAGATTAAAATAACTAATGAGAAGAAATCTACTCACCTCAAGAGACCTGACGACATGTTATAGAATCGTACTAAAAAAAGCTTATCCCTCGATCAAACCTATAAGTATACAATATGTATAAATTCTAAAGATTGTATAAATAATTATTTGGGGTATGAAACTAACAATTCTAATTTTAGGGACTTTTCTAAAAATGTATTTATATCATTTTCAAACAAAACTTAGGCCTAATAGCAACTTTTCTAGTTTAAGAGGCATAAAGAAAACTTTCCATTAATTAGGTTTTCTAGAGAACTCTCTCTTTAAAGATTCTGGACTTAAAACAAACTTTCAACTTTCAAGGGGTCTAGTATATGTTTTCCTTTTCTTGTCCATTTAATATGTTCCATCTCCATGTCCTTTTGTTCTTGAACCCATTACACGGAAATTGGGTTTGGTGGCTAGGGTGACTACCTCCGGTGAAATCCTCGGCCAAGGGATAGCCAAAAATCATCAAGCATCGCCAGAGATGATATTGTTGGGCCAGAAAAGATAAATTTTTATTTATTAATCTAGATAAAACTGAAACTAGAAGAATTCCACTTACCTCAAATTGAAGCTTCTTCCTTCCCTCCCTTCCTTTCTCTTTGACCTAATGTTTCTTTCTTCCTTTCTATTTGCGTGATGTAAGCTTTGGGTTTTGGTTACTTATACAGGATTTTAATGTCCCTTGACTTTTGTAACTAAATTTTCCCATTAATTATAGTAGCTCCAATAATTCCTTCTACTAAACTCACCAGTTATAACCTTTTGGGCTTCCCTTTCGTAATTTAATTAGGAGAATAAAACAATTCACTACATATACAAGTGATCACTACATTTCGTTTCACTTTTCTACCCTTATTATCTATTTTATTGTATAAATATACTTACTAATATCTGTTATTTTATGAATTTGTAGGAGATAAATGATTTATCAAATTAGAGCTCAATGAAGCCCAAAATACCTCTTCTTGAAGCCTACTAGAAGCCTAGAGAAAGCTCACGAAGCCCAAAAGTCTAAGAAGACATCGAGTCAACAAGTCAATACAAGAAAATAAATTTAGTTATAAACTAAATGATGTGCTTACCGATTAGCTAATTGATTAGGTTGTAATAGAAACTCATGAATGGCTAGTTTTTCATTTTCTAGAGCTCAAGACTATTCTAAAGGCTAATGTCGATTGCTATGGACTATCAATAGAGGTAGAGAGTGAGGGCGAGGGATATAGAAATTTTTATAAAAAAAAAACTCTATTTGGAGAGTAGGGCAACTCTTAATTCAGAAGGTCTTCTAAAATTATAAACTTTAGTTGACAATAAATTAGAAAATTTTCTCTTTTTAAATTTTATTCTTCTTCTCTTTTGATGATGAAGAATTGCTTCATAAGGGGTCAACCTATTACAATGTAAGTTTATATTTTCCCTCTTTTATGTTCTTGCTTTTATTTTCTTATTTTAAAATTACAAATTTAGCATTTAATTATTTATTTTCTTTCTCAAGCTTTGTAGTTTAGATTTTTTTAATTTCTTGCTTTATTGTGTAGACTTTAAATTCATACATTGTTGTTTAGATTTTAATTGCTTGCTTTATATGCTTCGTAGTTTAGATTTTATTTTCATATTTTTTTCATGCGTTGTAATTTAGGATTTTTTCATGCGTTGTAATTTAGGATTTATTTGCTTTTGAAATATGAGTAGCTAATTTCTTTAGCATTTCTAGCATTAGATGAAACATGTAATATTTCATATTCTTTTTCATTCTCAAATATTGTTACCAATATCAATCTTATTACCTTCAATTTCAATGCAAGCTTTCCAATGACATGAGAATGTTAATCCACCCCTTCTTTCATTAGGGTCATTAATCTAAATTTTCTCTGCTACAGTCTTTAGTATTAAACCCAAATTACGTGTGGTTTAAATACTAGTTAAAGTTGATCCCAAATGATGTAAACCCAACCCAAAACCATATTGAAAACTCTTTTAACCATTTTTGTGTAGTGATGTAGAGAGAGGAGAGTTTTGCACAAAAGACCCTCTCATTTATCTATTTTTTACTTTACTTGTGGCACATTGGCAAGACTATTAATACACACAAACGTCACCTTCTCTCTCGCATTCTCATTTCAAGAGGAAAAAAAAAGATTCTCCAGCTCTCTCTTCCTTCCGCCTCCCTCTGGTTGACCAACTTCAATCCCCAAAACCCACCATTTTCTTATAAAAAAAAATCAAGTTTTCTCTCAACTAGTTAGCATAAGAGGGAAGCAAGGGTTGTAGTTGCAAGGAGCTTGGCGAAAGAAGAGTCTAGAGCCACTATTAGGTCAAATTTCATCCTACTTTTATTTTAATGATTCAATCAAGTGTAAAGCTGACTTTTTCATAGTTAATATCTACTTTGATCATGCATTGCACATTTTTAGTTAGATTTAAGCTTGCTTGCGGGTGTAGATGAGATTTTTATTCATGCATGGCACTTAAATTTTTAAAATCACCACCTTTATTCATTTATTTTGATAAAATGTGATCTTGCATATTTTTTAGTTGAAAAATGTGATCTTGCATATTTTTTTGTTGCTAAATGTGAATTTGAGATGAAGTTAGCTCTACGTGATGGCTCAGATAGGTGCACATATTAATGTAAGCTTGCATGTCGATTATTGAAACACAAATTCATGCAGTAAATTTTCTAGTAGAACCCTCTTTTAGTAATTTGAGCACAAGTCTCTCTATACTTATCCATTTCTAAAAATGTTTGTTGATGGTTAAATATACTCAAGCTCAACTCAAATCCGAGGAATGAACACCCATGAGCTAAACACTTCGTGCATGCCCAATCATAAGCCTATGTCAAAGTCCGCCCAAACAATAGCGAAGTTCGCCCAAGCTTCACATGAACTTCGTCCCAAAGATCTATGTGGATCATGTCATCCACATCTCAAGGAAAGTGGGTTGTCCATATTCTGGCAAAATTCGCTAGGATGAACTTTGCCCAAAGCTAGTTAGTGAGCCTCGCATGAAGTTGCTCAACGAGCTTCGCCTTTGACCATTATAGGCGAGCCTCACCATTGACCATTTCAAGAGCTAATTTTTCTAGAAACAGTTCTCTCCATTATGTCATAAATTAATGCCCCCACTTAATCCACATTTGGTAGCCACTAACTCTCTCTCTTAACCTATGATCTTCCAGGTAATTCATGATTGACAGTGATCTTAAACTCAAATGGATTTTTGTTATCGGCCTATTGGGGTTGGACATGGGATGAACAAGTAGCCTATGTGATGTGAAACGGGACAAGAGGTCTATCAGAATCAGCAATTTAAATCAAATAACACACCTTTCACCAAATTTCATGATTTTTGGCAGGAACTAAATTCAAAACAACTAATGTGGCAGATGGATTTAACAAAATTTGCATCAATAATTATGAATAATTCCAATCTCACTCAATTTAATTGCAATATTCATTATCATGCACAAGCTCTACAATCAATATCAAAATTTAACGGTCACATACTCAATTACTCTCAACTCACAAAGATAATCTAAACATTGAATATATGATAAGAGTTTAGAGATGGAATACTCATGCAATTAACTAATAAAATAAGATCAACAGAAAACTAATTGGAAAATAAATCACAACAACTAACCCACAGACTGTTACTCTGCAAATGTGCTTCGGTGGGTTCAATGACTCACTATCATGCTCGGTTGCTCGTCAATGCGGAGAAATAGGATGGCGACAAGAAGAAATCGAGGGTGGTGGCATCGACCGGGCGATGACGTAGGCGACGACGTCAAGCAGGAGGGCAATGAGAGCGGTGATGTCTAACTGGGCAATGACGTAGGTGACGGCGTCGAGCTGGGAACCAATGAGAGGGACTGGGAAACGCGGGTGAGCGTCAGGACGAGGCGGGGGGCGGGCGTCGAGGCGGGGCAGGCGGGCGGCGTCAGGACGAGGCAATCGGGCAGGAGTCGGGATGAGGCAGTCGAGCGAGCGTTGGGACAAGGCAGGTAGGCGGGATTCGGAATCAGTGGAGGAGAAGAAGAGTAGGGGAATCGGCGATTGTGGAGGAGGAAGAGGAAGAGGAAGAGAGCAGGGGTAGGCTGTTTGAGGAAAGAGAAGGAGCATGAGGGTCGGCCCTAGGGTTTCACACCTGTGAGGCTTCACACCAATAATTAGGTAACCAAAAAATTTTGATTCAAATCTTTATTTTTTTCTCAATGGCCTCATACAACATTATTTATAAAGAAAAAACTATGTGCACACAATGTGCAATAAAAATAGAAACAAACCAAAAAAAGATATAGTCAAATCTCTTAATAAAAACTTACCAAATAGAAAAATCCCTAAAATCTCTCACAATTAAAACTAAATTAAGATCTGGTCAAACTTGCCAAATCTTTCTTATTCAAAACTAAAATTAAAAAAGTCAAATAAACAAATATGAAAATTTGTCATTATTGTACTCATCACTATGATTTTCCAGCTAATTTCGAGTACGTGTACCAATAGACTGGCAACCAGAATATTCACTATGTGGAAGATTCTTTGGTAAGTACTTTTCAAGTTGGAACAATTGTGGCGATGAATTGGAAACTGAGCTTACGTTTTAAGTTTTGATCAGGGAACTTTAATGGGTTTCGCAGCATTTAGTGAGCATAATCTACTGACTTTGCTAAGGTCTGCTGCAAG
This sequence comes from Asparagus kiusianus, assembly GCA_022839385.1. Lineage (NCBI taxonomy): Eukaryota > Viridiplantae > Streptophyta > Magnoliopsida > Asparagales > Asparagaceae > Asparagus > Asparagus kiusianus. The sequence continues at coordinate 45,546 of BQKN01062886.1, read as the reverse complement.
GCTTAGCCCAATATTTTATATGAATCAGGTGTCATCACCCCTTGCACGAGGATGCACTAAACTTCACCTTGCGGAAGTAAAGAATTTTGTTGAATGTATATACAATGTTTTGCAAGATTCTATTCTCAGTTCTTTTGCTTCAAATCTGACTGCCTTCCAATCTCTTTTTTTGAAGGCTTTTTATAGGACAGGTCATGTTGAATTTGACCCGAAAAGGTAATTAGCTTGTTCACTTTTTCATATTATGTTTTTTCTGAAGTATCATTTGTAACATTAAAAGAAAAAAAAACATTTATTCAATTAAATCTCTTTTTTCGCAAACAAATTATGTGTCATTTTCGTTTACAACAGCAAAGAAGCTATGAAGCTACTCATGCCACTCTGCAAAGAACCTGGAGTTGATTGCTTCGATTTGATATCATCTTTTACTGGTAGTTCAATAAGGTTAATATTGACATCCGTAATTTCATGGATTTTATTGTAAAAGCCAATAATATGAAGAATATGCTGAGTTAGGTCCAAACTGCTGCCTCAACTCCTCTGCCATCGGTGTTTAATTTGATAAAGCATGAGCCACAACCCTCGTCGACGAAGTACTTGATTCACGTATCTCAAAAGTAAGTTCAAATTGCACACAAACTATGTCACTAGCTACAAAATTTGGCATTAGACTGAAATTTTTTAACAGTGATCAGAAGTGTGACTGTAACAAAGTACTATTATAACGACGAGGACGAAAACATTAGCCATTATGGCCAACCCTATCCACCGGAATATAAATTTTCCAACATTCCCAATGATAACCGGAATATAAATTTTCCAAATTCCCAATGATATTCCTCTTTTCATGATCTATGGAGGTGCAGACGAGCTATCGGATGTAAACTATGCCCTCAACCTTCTTAACAGTCTGCAGTCCCAAAAATGCAACAAGTTATCAGTCCATTACATAGAGAACTAAGCCGATGGGGATTTTGTGATGGCTGTGAATTCTAATGAACTAGTTTGCGACCCTCTTATGACTTTCTCTGAGCATCATTAAAATAAGTTGTAAGTTGTGTGAGTGGGACCACGAGCCCACGAGCTGGGCAACGTTTCCGCATGATGAAGGCCCACCCGCTTCTCGCTTCTCAAAGTCAGCAGACTATATATATCTATGCATTATTTTAGGGTTTTTTGGTGCAAAAGGAGGCCTGCAGCGTGCAAGGGTTTGTGCGGGTGTGCGAGGAGTTTCGGCTGCAGGGAATTGTTTTGCGGCTACGGAGAAAAGGATTTGGTGCACGGAAGTTTGGCGACTGCAGAAACACAAGGGTTTTTTTTCTTTCGACTGCGTGTGCAAAAGAAAAGCAGAGGCTTTTTTTTTGGGTTTTGTGCATCCCTTTGAGAGAGATTGTGAGGGTTTTATTTGTGAGATCTTGTATGTGTAAACCCTATTTGTATTCTCTCTAATAGTAGATCTCCCCTCTTTGCCCCGTGGACGTAGGCAATTTGTCGAACCACGTAAAAATTGGTTGTACTGCTATTTGTATGATTTGTAATAGCTTTTAGGTTCCCTCGACAGGTCAGTCCTAGAACTGATGAGAGGAAGAGCTGATATCTCACTTGGTTGAGATATTTTACTTCAGATTCTTGTTTCCTTGGTGAGACGAGAATTCTTATTGCGATCTGACTCTCTTGTTGTGCTACCGAAGTGCTGCCGAAATTTTCGCTGCGCACAACAAGTGGTATCAGAGCCCAGATTTCAGATCTAGGGTTTTGGAGTTTGGTGGAGGAAGATTTTGTGTGAAGCTTGGTTCTTAGAGTTCTAGGCTTCGGTGGAGATAGCATTAGGAGTTGCCGTTGGAGATTTCGCTTTCCTCGTGTGGATAGGAGATCTATTTGGAATCCGATCTAGGGTTCAGTTGGGTGGTTCCTAATTTCTATCAAATTTATTCTTTCTCTACAATTTGGAGTTAGTTCACAATGGGAGAAGAAGGTGAAAGCAGCAAGTTGATGGCGAGTACAATACAAGTTGGTTTTCAGAATACTAAGATCAGTGTGGTGAAGTATGACGGTAAAATCAACTTTGGTTTGTGGATGAGCGACGTACATGATGCGCTCAATGCTCAGAATCTGGAAGAGACCATCAAGGTCTAGAGGCCACTTAAATATGAAGAGGCGGTATGGGAGAAGATGAATAGGAACGCTTGTGGGGTGATCAGGTCCTGTTTGGGACAAGAGCTGAAATATGATGTGATTGGGGTGACGTTTGCAATTAAGATGTGGGAAACTCTCAACAACAAGTATCTCACGAAGAGTGTTGAGAACAGGTTGCACTTGCTGCGAAGACTCTTCAGATTTCAGATGTCTAGAGGCACCTCACTAGCGGCACATGTGAACAACTATACTAAGTTGTTGTCGAACTTAGCGAATGTTAATGAGAAGATATCGGATGAGTACAAGGTGATTATTTTGTAGGGCTCCTTACCGGATGAGGAGTATGATACCTTCGTGCTCACTTTGTTGAACGAGAGATCTTCTATCAGCTATAGTGAAGTGACTAACGCATTGACCAATTACGATTTGAGGAGGAAGGACAACGAGACTTTCCGTGCTAGCACTTCAGGCGAGGCCTTGTCGACGAGAGGTAGAAGCCCATATCCGAAAGGTGATAATAAAGGGAGGTCAAAGACAAGAAGCCGCCACCAATTAGAAAAGAACCAATGTGCATTCTGTAAGGAGCATGGACATTAGAAGAGAGACTGCCCGAAGCTCAAGGAGAAAGAGAATGGCAAGAAAAAGGGCCCGAAGGCTAATGAGGTGAACGTTGCGAAAGGCGATGATTCCGATGATTCGTGCTTTTCTCTACCGATTACTCAGAGGTGAACCATGTTGATGCATCAGATTGGATGCTTGATTCCGGCTCTACTTATCATATGACCCCTAGGCGAGACTGTTTTGCATCTTTTGAGAAAGTCGACGGGGGTGTTGTTGTCATGGGAAATGATCAATCCTGTGACGTTTGTTGGATAGGTACCGTGCGGATTAGGATGCACGATGGAGAGTCCGTGAGTTAAAGGAGGTGAGATTGTTCCTCAACTAAAGAAAAATCTTATCTCAGTTGGAGCTTTGGAGGCGAAGGGATTCAAGGTGACTTTCGAAAATACTGTAGTGAAGGTTACTAAGGGATCATTGGTGGTGATGAAGGGAGTCCGCAATCAGAATTTGTATTATCTGAAGGGAAGTACCGAGATTGGCCTGGTTGCTTCGGCTATTTTAGAAACGGACATGAGCAGACTTTGGCACTATAGGTTGGGGCACACAAGTAAAAAATCACTGCAGGCATTGTGCAAGCAGGGTCTATTGAAGGGAGCCAAGAGTGGGAAGATTGAGTTCTGTGAGCACTGTGTTCTTGGTAAGAAGACGAAGGTGAAGTTCGAGACTGCTATTCATCAGACAAGGGGCATCCTGGACTACGTGCATACAAATGTTTGGGGTCCCACCAAGACTGCATCACTTGGTGGTAGACATTGGTTCTTCACTTTTATAGATGACTATTCTAGGCGTTGTTGGGTGTACACCATGACGAAGAAGAGTGAAGTCCTAGATTTGTTTGTGGAGTGGAAGAAGAGATTAGAACTGCAGACTGGGAGAAAGATCAAGACGTTGTGATCCGACAACGGTGGTGAGTACACATCAGACCCCTTTCTGCAGCTATGTCGAGACGAGGGCATAGAAAAGCACTTCACGGTTAATCATACACCATAGTAAAATGGAGTGGCAGATAGGTTGAATCGGTCTTTACTGGAGAAGATCCGATGCTTATTGTCACAAAGTGGTTTGGAGAAGATCTTTTAGGCTGAGGCACTTACATATGCGAGCCACGTCATTAATAGGCTGCCTTCATCTGCGATTGAGGGGAAGACCCCTATGGAGATGTGGTCAGGAGAGCAAGAACACGATTATGACCAGCTCAAGATATTTGGGTACCCTGTATTTTATCATGTGAGATCAGATAAATTAGAACCTCGAGCTAGGAAGGCCATATTTGTAGGATTCAAGCGTGGTGTCAAGGGATACAAGCTTTGGGATCCATTTGATAAGAAGATTGTGCTGATTAGGGACGTCACATTCAATGAGACTTCTATCTTGAAGCTTCCCAGCTCTCATCAGGTGGAGAGCGACCCGACGGAGGAGATATCGCAAGTGGTGGAGATCGATGCAGCTCCACATTATCTAGATGGTATAGTATCCATGCAGGTGCCGACTGAGGTGATGCAAGGCGAGCACGACGGTGACACAGAGGATACGAGTACTGATGTGTAGGATCAGAGACCGATGGCTTAGGTTCAGGATTAGATTACGGTTCGGAGACAGAGGAGAAACATACAGATGCCAGTACGGTATGCCAACACAGTTGCGTATGCACTTCCGGTGGATAGTATCGATGAGTTGGTGCCTACTACATTCAGAGAGGCCGAGCAGAATTCGGAGGCTGATTCGTGGCAGGTGGCTATACAGGAGGAGATGGAATCTCTTCATAAAAACGATACATAAGGGCTTGTTGAGCTTTCAAATGGGCAGAAGGCAATTGGTTGTAAGTGGGTATACACGAAGAAGGAGGGCATTAAGGGCACTCCATTGAGGTTCAAAGCTAGGTTAGTTACGAAGGGCTATGCACAGGAGGAAGGTATTGACTATAATGAGGTTTTCTCTCCGGTGGTGAAGCACTCTTCGATTCGGATTTTGCTAGCTTTGGTGGCACAGTATGGTTTGGAGTTAGATCAGTTGGATGTGAAGACAACATTTCTTCATGGTGATCTTGATGAAGAAATATATATGACTCAGCCATTGGGATTCTGAGCTGCAGGGAAGGAAAAATTGGTTTGCAGATTGAAGAAATTGCCATACGATTTGAAACAGTCTCCTCGACAGTGGTATAGGTGATTCGATGGTTTTATGATAGGTCATTCGTACACTTGGAGCCAGTTTGATCCTTACGTATACTTTCGCAAGTTGAAAGGAGGTGTGTACATTTATTTATTACTCTATGTCAATTTGGTTGCCTATTTCCAGGTCGGCTATAGATGAGTTAAAAGTTCAGCTTCAGCTTTCAAATGAGTTTGAGATGAAGGACTTGGGCGAGGCGAAGCGCATTTTAGGGATGGAGATCGGTAGAGACAAGAAGAAGGGTAGAATTTGTTTGACCCAGGTGGCTTATTTGAAGAAGGTTCTACAGCGATTCCATGTTAGCATGGATATGAAGCTAGTCGGTGTATCTCTGGGAGCCCATTTGAAGCTTTCAGCTGGTCTTTCACCAAAGTCAGTTGAAGATCAAGAGTTGATGTCGAAGACTCCATATGCGAGTGCGGTTGGGAGCTTGATGTACACGATGGTATGTACGAGGCCAGATTTATCACAGGCGGTGAGCATGGTTTCAAGATACATGCATGATCCAGGAGTGGGTCATTGGGACGTCGTGAGATTGATTTTGATGTACATTCGAGGTACGCTCAATGTTGGTTTGGTTTATGATCGGGACGCTACAGGTGGGCAGCTATACATTGGTTATGTTGATTCGGATTATGCCGGGGATTTGGATAAGCGCCGGTCTACTACGGGGTATGTGTTTACTTTGACCCGTGCGCCGGTGTGTTGGAGATGCACTTTACAGTCAACGGTGGCTTTGTCTATGACGGAGGCAGAGTATATGACAGTTACGGAGGCTGTAAAGGAGGCTATTTGACTTCGAGGACTTTTGGAGGAACTTGGTATATCGTAGCGGTCCGTCACCATTCATTGTGATAGCATGAGTGCTATCTATTTGGTGAAGAATCAGGTTTTTCATGCGCAGACGAAGCATATTGACGTTCGTTATCACTTCGTTCGTGATGTTCTTGAAGATGGTGATGTGGAGATTATGAAAGTCCACACGAAGGATAATCCTACGGATATGCTCACTAAGGTGATTCCGAGCAACAAGTTTGATCATTGTCGAAACTTGTTGCATATTCGTGATTGTTGAGGCCGTTGGCGGTCATTTGGGTGAACTACGTTCGGCTTGATTCCTTGGGTAAGAGGATACGTAGGCAGTCTTTCAGATGCAGTCGGTTTGGATTAGTTGATTTTGATGGGTGTGAGATTGTTTGGACTCTCATTCGGATTCCCGACTTGTTGTGGATTGAGTCCGTTGTCGTGGATTTACTCCACTTCGTACTAGCCATAACAAGTGAGGTATTTGGATGCTTTGGTGTCGGCTCAGTTTTGGGAAAACTTCACCGAGGTGGAGAATTGTGAGTGGGACCATGAGCCCACGAGCTGGGCAACGTTTCCGCATGATGAAGGCCCACCCGCTTCTCGCTTTTTAAAGTCAGCAGACTATATATATCTATGCATTTATTTTAGGGTTTTTTGGTGCAAAAGGAGGCCTGTAGCGTGCAAGGGTTTGTGCGGGTGCGCGAGTTGTTTCGGCTGCAGGGAATTGTTTTGCGGCTACGGAGAAAAGGATTTGGTGCACGGAAGTTTGGTGGCTGCAGAAACACAAGGGTTTTTTTTCTTTCGGCTGCGTGTGCAAAAGAAAAGCAGAGGCTTTTTTTTGGGTTTTGTGCATCCCTTTGAGAGAGATTGTGAGGGTTTTATTTGTGAGATCTTGTGTGTGTAAACCCTATTTGTATTCTCTCTAATACTAGATCTCCCCCCTCCTTGCCCCGTGGACGTAGGCAATTTGCCGAACCACGTAAAAATTGGTTGTACTGCTATTTGTATGATTTGTAATAGCTTTTAGGTTCCCTCGACAGGTCAGTCCTAGAACTGATGAGAGGAAGAGCTGATATCTCACTTGGTTGAGATATTTTGCTTCAGATTCTTGTTTCCTTGGTGAGACAGGAATTCTTATTGCGACCTGACTCTCTTGTTGTGCTGCCGAAGTGCTGCCGAAATTTCCGCTGCGCGCAACAAGTTGTATGTATCAGTGTGTTGGTAGGTATAGTAACTAGTTTTATTAACTAATTTTATACTTTAGTTTGTATAAGTGTGATTCATTATATGCACAATATTACTTTTATATATCTTGGTGCTGCCCTTTCATTAGTTTGATTTGATAAGTTAATATTTGGATTGTCATTCTTCTCAATCTTCATAGTAACGATCCAGCGAAAAATTTAACATGTCAATTAAGGAAAGAAATTAGTGGAGAACTGTTTCATCATTTCTAGAATGAGATGATATAGAAAGTCTCACAGCTTTTCATTCTCTAACATTCATGAGTTTTTCTTTCCTATTTGACTTTATCATGGAATCAAAATAGCCAAAATAGGGGGGGGGGGGGGGGGGGATAAAGTTCCAATAAACAGAAAAAACCCCTATCATAGGACATCATACAACTATATAAGATGAGATTAAACCTCATCAGACGTCAGCAGCGATGTAACAGAAGGGTAAGAGCTACAATTATATAAGGGTTAATAGCAGCATAACCCCTTGTAATATCACCCAATTACAAAGAGATTCCCCATAGTTCTATTAGGTACAAGTAGACCCCACCCCCAAAGTTCTACTATTTACAAATAGACTACGTATAGTATTGGTCCAAGTGCAAATTACTAGCCCTAGTGCAAATACACCCACATAGTGAACGTTTTTTGACTCTATTAAAAGTAAAAAAAATTAGCAGTTAGAAATCTTTCCTCATCAATGGAACCATAAGGGGTATATCTGAATCATAAAATGTTTTGAATGAGTTTAGGTAAAAAAAAATTCACTCAAAGGGGTCTATTTGCAACAAGTAAAACTATATGGGGGCTAATCACAATAAATAGAACTATAGTGGGTCTCTTTGAATAGGATGGGAATCTCATATATGTTGTACTCATTGTACATGGCTTTTTATATAATGCAAAAGGGTGCAGGATGTTAGATTAATAATTTTTATTGCATTTTTATACCCTCATTTTCTATAATTTTTGAATAAATTTATTTGCTACTTAGTGTTTTTAATACATTTTCAGGAAATAAAAGGTGAACTCAAATGAAGATTATCTTAAGCCTAAAAACACCACAATTTAAGCTTAATTGAAGCCCAAAAGAACCCCAAGAACCAAGGATCCAATAGGGAAAAGAATCAAGTTAATTTCATATTCAGGATGCTTAACCGCAAAGGAAAGACATTGTCTCCCAATACGGAGGCAAGGTCTAACATATCATGCATGAAAATTATCTACCTCTATGAGTCAGATTGATAGATTCAAGAAGTCATATTAGCAGTATTAGGCTTTGGTAAAAATTCAAATTCAACTATCTTACATTCAGTTACTTGAATGCGGAGTCAAATCCTATGAAAGTTCAATAGCATTCAAGAGAAACCCAAGAGCATTCAAGAGAAGTCCAAGCCATTGAAAGGAATTAAATACAAGAAAAATAAAGCCCACAAAATCAATTTCTATTGTCTTGGAGGGCAAGAAAAGTATTAAGAGTGTAGATTGTTGAGAGATCCTATGATTGTGAGGGTTACTTGGAGCCGAGTCAAATATAAGGATTGTGAGAGATTCTTATAAATCTATAAATAGGGGACAGAGTGAGAGTGAGGGAGGTGAAAATTTTATAAATCCCCTTTTGAGGATAGAAGGACTACTCGTTAATCTGTGATCTTCTAAATATTGTATAACTTCAGTTTTGCAATAAAAATAAAAAATTGCTCTTTTAATTTTCTTTTATAAAGACTTGAAGAAATTTGGGTCTACAAGAGGGGTCAACCCCTCTTAATGTGAGTTTTTAATTCTAATTTTTTTTTCTTAATTAGGATTACATGTTTAGAGAATTAGTTTAGATTTTTTTAAGTGCATGCCTTGTCTTGCTTTGTTTAATTTTCATGCTTATTATTTTCTTGCTTAATTAGTTTTCGGGTAGTTTTATTTTCATTCTTAGATAGTTAGTTTATATTCTTGCTTTTTTTTATAATTGGTTTCTTTTTTAGCTTTTTATTTACGCTTCCTTTTATAATTAAATTAAGAATTAAAATTAATATATGTGGCTAAATTTCTTAGAATAATTAGATAAGAGGAAATTAGTATAACTTATTTATTAGAATTACAATTGCTCTCTTTTATGCCTTCAATATTTATATATAGATTAATCAATCAAAATAATAGTTGATAGAATATTCTTATTTGATAGGTTATACTTTCCTTAAATGGATTGATAATCTATGCTTATTAGTATTTTAGAATTATTATTTTCACCTGATTATCTATGCATAAATTTTAGTTTTATTTTTAGAATCTATCTTGATAATTTTTTTTAATTAGATTGATAGGTTATGCTTGTTAACTCTCAAACTGAATAAAAAAGAAGAGAGTAATTTTTAGATCTAATAAATAGTTATCTAGTAAAATTCATCCTAATTTCCTAGTTTAACACACACACTCTCTCTCTCTCTCTCATTTCCTAGTTTTGTTAGTTAACATCTTTTCGTTCAATTTCTATTTTTTTAGGTTTTGCATTTTCTTTCTAGTTCTTTTATCTCTCCATTTACTTTCCCTTTTTTCTCTTATTTTTCTTTTTCTATCTTGTTTTATTTTTTTCCTTGTCTCTTTTTCTCTCGTCTCTATTCTCTCCTCTCTCTCTCTCTCCCCCCTCTTTCTTGTTTTTATTTTGTTTTCCTTAACAAAATCCATAAAGTAACTTTCAAACCTTTTTTTCATAAAAAAATTTATTTTTAAAAAAACTTCATATAAAGCAAAATCTCCAACTTAAAAGTCAAGAGACCCTTCCTTCTGGTTAGACGGTTTTTATACTACAACATTTTGTGCACTTGCAACACATTTTTTCACACAAGAAGGTTCAGGTTGCAACACATTTTTTCACACAAGAAGGTTCAGGTTATTTGGAAGGGAGAGAAACATTAACAAGTGGATCAAATCAAAATAAATGAATATATGAAACAAACAAAAACTTTTATTCACAAAACACAACAAAAGATACGCTTCTATTATGATCTCAACACTTCCTCCCAAGCCGAAGAGTGAAGCACACTGAGCTTGCTTGTTAAGGAATGAAATTGGTCGCATCCTAGTGGCTTCGTGATGATGTCGACTGATGGTTGACGAATGGGTAGGTGGGATGTTTGTAGGAACCTATCTTATCTCAAATGAGATGATAGTTAATCTTAATATGTTTTGTGCATTCGTGAAATACTGGATTGAAGGTGGTATAAAGAGCAACTTGATTGTCACAATACAAGATGACAATATTGAATAGAACAACAAGATCATGAAGGTAATAACTGAGCCAAAGAAGCTCACATATAGTGGAGGCTATTGCGCTATATTCGGCTTCAGCAAAGGAGCTTTATATGGTTGTAGGCGTCAAAAATTGCCTATGGGTCCCCGCATGCGGCTCAAGACAGAAAGAAGACAATGAACGTTGCTATCCAAGTCACAGAAGCTCATTTGACGACGACAAGCACATGAAGTGAGTCGACGAACCATGCGAAGCAACGAAACTTCGGAATAACGGAAACACGAATGGATCGGGGGCTACGCGTCGCTTACGAAAGACGAAGTGCCCCTCGTGTCCTGTTTACTCCACATATGATTCAATCATGGAAGCTCGTAGATCTCCTCATCGACTTTCCAACGCATTTTGAATCGTGTGATTCCGAGTTCGGACGATGAAGATACGACGGAAACGGACAGAACGTGCCAAACCAAGCTCAGGCCAAAGCTAAGACACCCATAGGTGTCTCGGCCAAAGCTTGCCCGAGACACAAAGTGGTGTCTCGGCCAAACCTTGGCCGAGACACCCACGGGTGTCCGCAACCCCCGAAAGCAGTTTTTGGTAGATGTAAGCAGTTTTTCAACCGTTAACCATCTGGATTTATTTCAACTGATAAAATATCATCCAAGAACATGGTTAAGTGATTACAACTGAAGATAAGAGTGAATCGATCATTCTTATTCAAAAATAAAGGTCCCAAAGCCTATAAATACAGCCCCAGGGCCTTTATTTTTTTAGATCTGGAATTCTCGAGCGTTGGTGAAACCCTGCTGAACTGAAGACTAAAGGAGCATGAATTTCAGAAGAGAGGAGGAGATCGGATCGAGTTCGTCTGCATAAAGAAGAGGAGCTCGTCAGATCTATACTTTCCGGTCTTTTGACTTGAGATTGCCCGTTGCGGTGATCTCGAGAAGAGTGATTATCTCGTTGTCACCGAGATAATTGCTTCGGCTTCCTGATTCCTTTGCGAATCAACAAAGCTTCGGATCTGATCTGATCGTTTGGTGGTCCACAGATATCAACGTCCCCATCACAGGCTAAGATCTCACGCAAGCAACGGGCGATAAATACCTGTTGCACTGTTTGACGAGAGTTATGCTTTTTTTGATTTTCATTGTGTAAGGGTCTTATAAAAAGACTAATCTTTTTTTTGTTTTCATTGTAACGTTTGAAGTTGTAATGAACACAGCAATGAATAAATTAACTTTCTCCCCAAACAAGCTGTCGACCACAGTAGGAGCCAACAGCTTTGCTGCCGAAGCTGCCGTGTGGCAACCAGTGATCAAGATCCTGGTGAATGAAGAGGTCGAATATGAGTTCAACCAGTAGAAGTTTGAGGAATAATTGTCCTCCTCTAGATCTTCCTCTCCTCGCAGATCCAGAAAAGTCCGCTGGTCTTCTGACACGAAGACCCGAGAAGATGACCTCCGCGTCGCTGCTGCTACAGTTGTAAATCGCGGCGTATCACCGATATCCGGTGAGGTTAGATCAGTAGATCTGAACTCCTCCTTGACCAAAGAGTCAGTTACTGAAGGTACGCCAACGTTGTCAAAGAGGGCGTGCCAAAGACGGCATCAACGTCTTGCGCGTCAACTTGCCAAGGCTTTGGAGCCAATGGAAGGGATCCGCTATGATGTGGATCTGAAATCTAGGTAGCGCCAAGAACAATAATAGCGATTGAGCAACCCCTCCTCCAAAGTAGAAAAGAATGAATGTGTCTACGTCAAAAGGACCCGCTCTACCCTTGAAGAGTGAATCCAGAAGTACCGCACATTACTTGCGCATGCCTGAGTCCTCGTGCGGAAATCATAAGAAATGCAGAAGGAAGAGGCGGTCAGAAAATCGCCCAAACAAAAACGGGTTTGGATGCCAAAGGTCAAGTCAGCGCCTAAGGTAAAAACAGACGAAGTTACCATTTAACCTTCGTCAACTCCGGATCCCACTCCCCTTGGTAGTGTGGACCTCACCAAATTCAGAGTTTCTCTGAAAGACCGCCTTGGTCCTCTCCTCGAAGATCGAGGTAAAGCACCTGTTAAGGAGCGATGGGACCGTTAAAAGGCTCCCAAACAACCATTCAGGCTGGGGGTCGTACTAATCCCCCCAATAATAAAGAGAAAGCTCTTATGACCGACTACATCGGATTGCGAGTCAAAGTACAAGAGCTCGTTAGAGTTTCACGCTCACGAAGGCATAAATCTGAACGAGTGACTCTTGGAGACAACAATGAAGCGCCGTATCTCCAGAGGGAAACATGTTCGTCTGATGACGACATTATACCTGGGAAGCCGTGCCAACACATGATAGGTTGCTTCAATCATCAGACTGATGAGTTGTACTATCAGGCGGCAAATACAAACAAGTCTCGGAAGAGAAATGTCCGAGAGACGAACTCTTGTTGTCCGTGTGTGAAAATCATCAAGGCAGTGTTGTTAGAATATAGCTGCCACAAGACTACTCCCTGGAAGGTCTCAGTATTTGAACGAATGTCTACTGAAATGTCCGAACCAAAGACGAGGTGTTTTCGTAGAAGAAGACCAACCGGCTTAGGTGATGAGTTCCCTCGAGTAACTATTAACATGGCTGAAAAAGGCAAGTCCTCACGACGCTTCAATCCTGAGCCTTTTGCAGAAGTATCTCAGCGCATGACTCGGCTACGGTCTGGAACTGTCAGACCTAGACCCCGGAGGTTACGGTCCTCCGACGATGAAATGTCAGATGCTTGCTCTGCATTAGCTTCTGACGATACGGCATCCAGTGCAGGGTAATCTTATGAATCATTCATGATTAATGCCGAAGAAATAGCTAAAATTCTCAAGGATGCTTTAGCCAAGCAGAAAGAGAATTTTAAATTCAAGATGGAGATGGCTATGCAGGAGATGAGAGACATGCACAGCCAACAAATTGCGACACTGACGAATCAGCAGGGAGAGTTCAGTCGTCGTAATAATCCTAACTAAGCTGATAGCAATCGAGAAGCGGATGAGAATGCTAACATGGACACCCCTCCCATTGACAACAATGCTGGGGGTGGTCCCTCAGATGATAACAATACGAAGGAGGACCACGTTACTTCTCCCCGGAATCACTTGAAGAAAGGTACGAACGAGGATAAGAAGATGAGGGACTTGGAGAGTAAAATCAATACGTTGATGAGCGCTCAAGAAATAAAGAAGTCCGGGATACCCTATCCTTACCCGAGAGAGTGGGAATTAATCCCATACCCGACAAAGTTTAATTTGATCAACTTCACGCCGTTTGACAGAAAGGGTTCCCCCACTCAGCAGTTAATATACTTCAAGTCTCATTTGGGAATAATCTCCGGAAATGAGCCATTGATGGTGCAGTCATTCATTAGTACTCTCCGCGGAGAAGTCTTCGATTGGTATCGCCGTCTTAAGCCGGGAAGTATCAGTAGTTAGGACGATATGGAAGACATGTTCCTTACAAATTTCTTCGATGACAACATCGAGGTTTTAATCGGAACGTTATTCGATAAGAAGCAGAAAGACGGAGAGTTGGTCAAAAATTTCATCAAACGATTCCGGAACAAAGCTATGAATTGTAGAGATCCAGTCAACGAGGACTTCATCCTGGAAACCTGTCACAACAATCTTTCTCTGGACATCCTCGAAGCCATGAGAATGGCGCCATCCAAGACTTGGAAGGATTTAAAGGTCCGAGGAGAACGATCCGAACGGTTCCTCAAAAGGAAGAAGGCTGAAAGAGGTCAGATAATGGCTAATGCTCCACAGCAGAATTTTGTCCCTCGGGGTAAAGGAAAGGCATAAGCGAACGCAGTGGACGCGAATCAAACGTTTGCGCTACAACCGCAACCGCAACAACAGCAGCAAAATGCACCTCAGCAGTCACGGTGGCAACAACAACCTCAGAAATAGAAGACTTCAGAACCGAAATTCCCGAAGGTTTACTCTTTTAAAGAAGACGAAGTCCCCAATAGTTTCAAATACCTCATAGAGAACAACAAGATTAAGTTGCCTCTGATCCAAGATCAGGAAGATGCTAAAAGGGTTAATGACCTAAAATACTGCGCGTTCCAGAAAGCGGTTCACCACCCTACCAAGTCATGCTACGCCCTCAAAGACAAGATCCAAGCTTTGATCGACGTTGGGGTCATTACTATGAAACGGTCTAAGGAAAAGAAGGTGGGTGCGAACGTAGTGTCAATCAGCTTTGGGTCGGTTTCTCTGAATTGGTTTTAGCCCAAAACCATAATGAACGTAGCGGTGAAGACTATCAACGACGATCCTCACGAACAATGCCAGAAAGGACTTGTGCCACACACAGCCCCAAATGGCGAGATTCTCTGGGCCTATCCTGATCTAATTTGAAGATGAACAGTGGGCCAGATTGTCATCCAAGAAAAAGTCAAAAGGGAGAGGAAAATCTTGTTGCGGAGCCTCTGCTATCCTAGAAAAAGAGGATGAGGAAATCCCAACCTTCCCACTCTTCGAAGATGAGCAAGAAGTCTTTGCGACCAACGGAGAACCGGTCTTTGCTACCTGGAGTGGAAACGAATACCATTTCAAGTATCCGACCGCCTCCGAGCAGTTAGCTAAGCAGGGGGTAACCAAAATCGTTCCCTCCAAGACATTAGCAGAAATGGGAGTGGTCACAATTCCCCCGACACCTGTTGACAGAACTCAGAAAAAGCTAAAGGAGAAAGAACCCTTACACAAGGAGGATTAAAACCCGAAGCAGTCTCGATTCGATCAACAGATTAGAAGAGATAAACCGGGAAGCTCGAACACTCCGCACCGCTTTGATATTATGACGCAGTTAGCCAATATACCGGCCAAAATAACTCTATACGAGCTGCTACTTTCGAAATACACGAGGGAAGCATTATAAGAAGCCTTGGCAAATTCTGACGTTTTCCTGACTCAGATCAAGCCATCCCCTGAAGAACCAAAGCCGTCAGTCTAACATTGCAACCTCACGGCACACCACTTTCCCTGTATTTCTTTCACCAAGGAGGACATGCAGACAAAGAATTCAAAGCATGATCGACCCTTGTACTTCACCAGACACATTGGCTCCAGTGTTGTTAACCGGATCTAAGTCGATCCGGGTTCCGCTGTTAGCATCATGCCACTCCGATTGATATATAATCTCGGAATACCGGCCAGTAAGCTGGCCTCCACGGGCACTACCATCTACGGATTCAATACAAGTGGGTCTAGGCCACTAGGTAAAATCCGAGTGAAGTGCCAGATTGGAGACTTGAAGTCGAAAATCACATGTTATGTGATCGACGCAGAGACTTCCTATAACTTACTATTGGGTCGACCATGGATCCATGATAACATTGTAGTCCCTTCCACCCTCCATCAGTGTCTTAAATATATAGACACTAATAATAAGGTCAAGACGGTGGTCGCGGATAAGCAGCCGTTTAAGGGGTTGGAAAATTATTTTACCGACTCCCGTCTCTATGGGGCTGAATCCGATACTGAACCATCGGCCTAAGGTATGGACAATGGAGAAGAAGCTGAAACTAAAGGTGGGTTTGATTACAATGGTGGTTTTGTACTTAATGATATTGTACCCATTGTAATCAATCTTGACGATGGAGAGTCATCGGATAGTAGTTGTAACTGGTAACTTACCGAAGAAATAGCAATAAATGATGATTTAGAGTACTCATTATGTCTTGATAACATCATGAAAGTGTTATATGATGACCTTGACTTGTATATGCCACTTCAATCATATTGCATGACGAAGAAGCATGTTCAGGATTCGTTCGGAACGACACTTGTTGTCCCTACAAAGGCAGGGGGTGAAAAGGAAGTTGTTTATAGTAAAGGGAAGGAGTTTTCAGTACCGAATCATTTCTTGAGAGAAGAGGACGATGATGACAAACCAGCTCCTCATTTTTTCAGATATGATACAAAAGCATGGAACTTCATGGAGAGATACGGATATGACTTCGCACTTGGAAAAGGTCTTTGTTTCAGTCGAGGTCCGCGAGTTCCACATCGTATGGCTTATGTACCAAAAGGAAAACCCGATAATTATTATAGCTACAGAAGAGGTTTAGGCTATATCTCCTCGTCCGATGATGAGTGCTGCTGGCAAGTGATCGATCAAATAGTTAATAAGGGTAAAGACGAATATTCTTCCGACTCTTCAGCCTGGGAATCCGGCGCCAGTCTTGGGGAAATGTTCAAAAGATTAATGTCGAACATGACTACAATTGACTCTGCCACCATCAAGGAAGATGATCAAATACCAACATGGGAAGACCCTTAGGTTCATCACCTGAATATACAGTACGGTGATAGATTCGATCAAAGGGAACCCCCTACCGAGGACCAAGTAATCCTGGTAAATATGGGTGATGAGGATAACCCGAAACCGATATTCATTAGCGATAGTCTCCCACCAAATGAGAAAGAAGAGCTAATTGCCCACATTAGGGAGTGCATTGATGTTTTTGCTTAGAACTACGAGGATATGCCAGGGCTCGATCCAAATGTGGCAGTGCATCTCCTCAATATTAAACCGGATGTCAAACCTGTCAAACAACAACAAAGACGGTTTTGTCCACAAATTATGGAGGCAATCGAGTTCGAAGTTAAAAAGCTTATTAACTCGGGTTTCATCAGGGAAGAACAATATCCTGAATGGCTTGCCAATATTGTCCCGATCCTTAAAAAGAACAGGAAAATCAGAATCTGTATCGACTTCAGAGATCTTAACACCGCTTGCCCAAAAGATGATTTTCCTCTTCCCATCACGGATGTTATCACCAACAATACATGTGGATTCGAGAGAATGTCCTTCATGGATGGATTTTTTGGTTATAATCATATAAAGATGCATCCGGATGACGAAAAGCATACTGCATTCAGAACACCCCTCAGCGTTTTCTGCTACACGGTTATGCCATTCGGCTTAAAGAATGCAGGTGCCACATATCAGAGAGCCATGTCAAAGATTTTTTAGGAGCATCTCCGGAAGACTGTCGAATGCTATGTGGATGACCTAGTCGTGAAAAGCCGTGACAAAAACGATCACATCAAAGACTTGAAGATGATGTTTGACCTGATGCGGACTCATCAATTGAAGATGAATCCTACTAAATCTTTCCTCGGAATGTCCAACAGGAAATTCCTTGGATTCTTCATCACCACCAAGGGTATTCACATTGACCCTGATAAAGTGAAGGCAATTAATGAGTTGCAACCCACAAGAAACCTTAAAGAACTCAGAGGGTTACGAGGACGGTTGGCTTATATCCATCAGTTCATCTCGAACCTTTTGGGGAAATGTTAACCATTCTTCAGGCTCACAAAGAATGGCGTATCATTTGTATGGGATGACACTTGTCAAAAAGTGTTCGAGAATATTAAAGAATATCTCTCAAAACCCCCTGTGCTTGTCGCACCGAAGTCAGGCAAACCGTTCTTGATTTATGTCAAGGCAACGAGCCACTCATTAAGTGCATTACAGGCACAAGACGACGACAATGGTCAGGAACAGGCCGTATATTACTTAAGCCGGACCCTCGTGGGTGCTGAATCCCGGTATCCAATGATTAAGAGGGAGTGTCTCACCTTGGTGTTCCCAATTCAAAATATGCGGCATTACTTAGTTGGACAGACTATTTATGTCATCTCGAATGTTAACCCAGTCCGAGTATTCATGACACAGCTAGCTTTCATGAATTAGCGGTTAGCAAAATAGGTCCTGCTTCTGTCCCAGTACGATCTGCACTTTAAACAACAGAAATCGGTCAAAGGACTGGCTATTTGTGATCTACTGGCAGCTAACCCAACTACGGATACCGCCGAAGTATACGGCGATCTGCCAGATGAAACCCACGAAGCCAACGTGACTTCCCATCAACAGGTGTGGCGTTTACTTCGATGGTGCTTCTCGAGCAACTAATGTGACAAGTGCTCCTAGATGTTCTAAGATCTCCTCCGGAGTCGGAGTTGTCTTAGTTTCCCCAAGAAAACATGTGATACCTCGAGCCTACTCACTGACCGAGCCGTCCTCAAATAATGTAGCCGAGTATTACATGCTGCTTATTGGACTCAGCTTCGCTAAAGAGCTGGGGGTCGAGTACCTTGAAGCTTTCGGTGACTCTCAACTGGTAGTTAACCAAGTTCAAGAGGAGTATGAGGTCAGAAAACAGGATTTGATACCATACCATAAGATGGCTGTTGAGATGGCAGAATTGTTTGAAGGATTCTTCATCGAATACATTTCATGCTTATAAACGCCTACGCGGATACATTAGTAGCATTAGCAGTATCTCTGGCACAGCCTTCCGAAATGGAACAATTCGTTACGGTGAGAACTCACCAGCTCTTTGTTCGAATCCCAAGTTAAGTTCGAATCCCGAGACTGGCATTTCCCTATCATAGACTACATCCTACACATGATTTTACCAGAGACGTAAAGGAAAGGGACTCAATCTGACGGAGAGCATCAAGATTCTACTATAACACGGAGAGTCGAACGCTATATCGTCGGGGGTATGATGGTTTACTACTACGTTACCTATCGACTAAAGAGGGAGATGAAGTCCTTAAGGAGACACACGAAGGGGTTTGTGGTGCACACCAACCTAGCCCCAAACTTTACAACCGCATCAGAAGGATGGCATATTTCTGGCCCACCATGATTAAAGATGCAGTCGCATATGTCCGAAAGTGTCACACGTGACAAGTGCATGCGAATTATATGTACCAACCCCCGAAGCATCTACACCCTTCGGCTACATCATGGCCTTTTGAAACTTAGGGAATGGACGTCATGGGTCCTATTTTTCTCCCGTCAGTCAAAGGTGACCGATTCATCCTGGCAATTACCAATTACTTCTCCAAATAGGCTGAAGCAGTTCCGCTCAGAGAAGTTAAGATTAACAACATCGTGGCTTTCATCAAACACCATATTATCTATCGATATGATGTCCTAAGACGAATCATACATGACAACAGTCCTCAGTTTGTCAGTAATGCCTTCATCAAATTTTGCGAGAAGTTCAAAATTTAAGACGTCTCGTCGACAGCTTACAATCCCACAGCGAACGGATTGGCCGAAGCCTTTAACAAGACTATCATAAAAATTTTGTCAAAACTCGTGAAGACTAATAAACGAGATTGGGACGATAAACTTGGTAAAGCTCTATGGGTCTATCGCACCACAGTTCACACGCCTACTGGAGCAACCCCGTATTCTCTAGTATATAGGAGTGAAGCAGTTCTTCCATAGGAAATTCAAATTCCATTTCTTCGGATCGCTCTTGCAACGGAGATGACGACCGAAGAACAACATTAGAAACATCTCAAAGAACTAGAGATGCTTGATGAAAAGCACTTAGAAGCCTAACAGCATATTGATTTCTATCAATTCATAATTTCCTGAGCTTTTGACAAAAAGGTTCGACAACTAAGTTTTAGAGAAGGGGACTTGGTCTTAACTGTCCGACGACCAATGATCCTCAATTCCAAGAAGAAAGGTAAGTTTGAACCCAAATGTAAGGGACCATTTGTGGTAGAGATAGTCTATTCGAATGGCGTATATCGCCTTATCACCAAGGAAGGCGCCCGGCTCATGATGCCGATAAACGGGAAGTTCTTAAAAAAGTACTACCCTTAGTACATTCAAGATAGCTCAGGTATTGGGAAGTTCCCAGAAGAATACTACGTGTAGTATTCTTAGGGATAACCTAGTTACTACAAAAATAATAAATAAGAGATCCACACTTGGACTCTGAATATTTTTAAAGTTGGAACATATCTTGTTATTGACATCGAATTCACCGACTCTCGTGAATTCTTTTGATGAG
Source organism: Asparagus kiusianus (assembly GCA_022839385.1). Taxonomy (NCBI): domain Eukaryota; kingdom Viridiplantae; phylum Streptophyta; class Magnoliopsida; order Asparagales; family Asparagaceae; genus Asparagus; species Asparagus kiusianus. Next base: position 25,472 of record BQKN01062886.1, on the reverse strand, counting down.
AAAAGATTCAACCATTTTGACAGATCAATCTTTCCTCACAAAATCCCCCACTGATCAAATCAATTAACGGTGGGTCCACCAAAACTTCTATCCACCAATCTTCAACGTTTTTCAAACTTGACATGTTAAGTCTTGATCACTTAACGTCAAAATCTTCCATCGAGTGGCTAGTACAAATCGGTAGTTTTCACTGCTATCGGTATTACACTTCCACTTCTTTCTTGGTTAAACCTATAAAAGTTAGGGCCAAAGCTAAATCCCCTCTCGATTCCTTCCATAAACGAGAGGTCCACTTTCAATTTGAGTAATCAAACCTATAAAAGTTAGGATTGCCTCTAATCCCACTTGGTCAAACCTACAGATAGTTAGGACCAAGATCGGATTCCCACTTCGATAAACGAGAGACTTCCACCTTTTTGATTTTAGCCAAATCTATAAAAGTTAGGGTCGAAATCAGAATTTCACCTCAATAAATGAGGGATTCTTTTCTTGGATTAAGTAATCAATCCTATAAAAGTTAGGGTTGCTTGAATCTTTCCGATTCTCAGAATGGAGATCCTACTCCTAGTTTCATCTTTCCAGATTCTGGGGGTGGAGACCCCATCTCGAGTTTCCTTTGCAACTGGAGATAGAATATAAAATTCTTCCTCTTTAGTTTTGGGAGATAGAATATAAAATTCTTCCTCTCCTATTTTTGGTTCGTCTTTACCGTAAACAAGACCTTGAGACAGAATATAAAATTCTTCCTCTTCAGCATCGAGTTTGTCTTTTACCCTAAGAAAAGACAAAATCCCTGACCTCAAATCTGTGCACTTCATACACAAGGGATTTTATCTCGATTCCTAATAAGAGATAAGCCTACGTCTAACACACGTTGCTGGTTTAATCTTTCACTGATTTAAAAAGACACCAAAATCCAAGTCTAGGGACTTTTATCTCGAAGCCTAAGTAGGGATAAATCAGTGCCTAACACGCGTTGCCGGGTAGTCTATTCCCGTGAGAAAGACGAAGTCTACGTATTCAATATTGGAGCACTAAGAGAGTTAACTCTCTTAGCATAATGTTACATGCAAAACGGACTTAAACAAATCACATGATAGCCCGACTCAAACGGTAGTCGATAAAGACTCATCAAACCCGTTGATGGCTGGGGGTTTGCCAAAAATCCCCACCAATCTAGTCTCAGCAGGCTCAGGAATGATAACAGGCACGACTGTCGATGGTATATCGACTCCCCTAGGAGAGTCTGCAATGCCCAGAGGGTTTAGGGGAATAGTAGCTTGAAGATGAGAATCGAACGACTGACTCATGTCCATACTTCCCTCCAGTGGAGAAGAGACAGAACCCTCAGGTAGACTAGAGACATCAGGAATCGTAGTAGTATCAGTCCTAGTGGTTAGTCCTGCGATTACAACTCTTGGCCAGTTAAATAGAGATTTTGACAAATGAAGAGGATGATGATGCAGAGGATTACATGCGTGCCTACGGATAAACCACCCTCAGGCAGACTGGAGACACCAGGAATCATAGTAGTATCAGTCTTAGCGGCTGGTCCTGCGATTACAACTCTTCGTCAGTTAAATAGAGATTTCGACAAATGAAGAGGATGATGATGCAGAGGATTACATGTGTACCTGCGAATAAACCACCCTCAGGCAGACTAGAGATACCAGGAATCGTAGTAGTATTAGTCTTAGCGGATGGTCCTGTGATTACAACTCTTTGTTAGTCAAATAGAAATTTTGACAAATGAAGAGAATGCTGATGCAGAGGATTACACGTGTAACTGCGGATAAAACACCCTCAGGTAAACTAGGGATGCTAGAAATCACAGTCGTATCAGTTATAGTGGCTGGTCTACGATTAGAATTCCCTATCAGTCAAATAGAGATTTTGATAAATAAATAAAATTTCAATGTCGGAGATTAGATGCATACCTACAGAAGAACCACCTTCAACGGATGGTCCTGCAGCCTCTCTGGTAGCCTGCTCTGCTAACATCTTAACGAGCAACCTAGTGTCAGATCCTGAGAAGCTCGATGCTGAAACGTACATGTGCTCACTAATTCCCCCGATATCCATGCTATGAAAAGTCTCATCCTCGATTGGTCTCTCCAGCGCAGTATCTACACAAGAATTTAAGTGTTGGATATATAAAAAGAAGCTAAAAGTTCATGATAGAGAAGTGCGGACTCACTTGTGGCAGTGGCAGGAGGCTCATCCCCCCAATATTCGTGTCCGCATTCTTTAATTTGTCTAAAAGAGAATGAAGCACATAAGTGATTAAAGAGGGAACAAATTCTGAATTGCCTAACTCCTTTAACTGCCACTCGATTGGTGTATTACCGGTGTTAGATATACCTGGGCATAAAACACTCGGCTCAATGGTATTATCCTAGTTAGCATCTCGGTTCGCTCCAACATATGTAGGATCATCACGAATGGCATCGCACATTTGCTGCACAAATCTCGGGCTATCTAAATGGCTAGGATCGGAGAATACAGATCGCGCGGAAATTCACCTCCGCCATGGCTTCCTAAAACACGAGACATGATTAGGTCCAGGGAATCCAGAAGAGAACCATTTTAAGGTCATGAAAATAATGGAACATTACCTTCCTCTTCACCAGCAACTACAACACCTCGTAACTCTGCTTCACGGGCGCGCTGACCAATATGTGACTTATGAGCGGTCTTCTTCCGCTTTGGGGGACAAACCTCTACAAGACCAGTAGGTCACTCATGCGTAGATTTAGTACGCATCTCAACCTGTGCAGGAGCCTTGGCACTGGATCGTGATCTCGAATAATGGAAAATAAGAGGTTCATGCTCATCAACCATCCTACCTGGAGTGACAAGAGTCATCTTATTAGGATAAGTAAATAAAACATTTCGTTCCGGCTCTAGAGGAGCCGGTCGAGATCTAGAGCGTTGAGACCAACGAAGAAATGCCAGATCTATTAATTCCGAAAAGAAAGAGTCTGACAGACCTGTCTCAGATCTTCCTCATCAACTCTAACGTCGGTGTCCATATCCCTAACTTCTTCTTCAGAAGTCTCATCTTCATCATCAATAGGAAGGATCTCCTCATCCTCCTCCATCTGGATTTTGCTCGAACGGGAAGGTTTGACAAGTTTCTTCCCTTGCTTCTTCGAAAGCCCAGCCTTACGAGCAGCTTTAATGGTAGTCTGAACTAAGTGCTCAGCCTCCAACTCTGACAGGCTCTTCACATCTAGAAGTTCGTTGGTGGAAAGAAGCCATTTGCAGCTAAGAAAAGTAAGCGATGGATTGCGTTTGGATGAAGGGAGAACGAAATAGGCACCGGTACAACCCATCATAGTCCAGAGCCATGCTCAGGTGCCATCAATAAGACCTCCTTCAGTCCTCAAGCCTTGGTTTGGGTTCCCAATATATAGTTGGTCATAACCGAACTGACGAGCAAAGAGGCAAAGGAGATAGGGCTCTATGTGACAACAACCCTTCACCCGAAGAATGAGGTATCCAGCATGAATATTCACCAACCAACGGAAGCAATTAACATCAAGGGAGGTCCAACCGGAACCCGGCTTCTCCTCGTCAATCAATACGTCATCATAGCGGCCCGAGAAGTGAGGAAAACACCTAAAAAACTCCCAGCTCCTACGAACTTGAAGCTCTCGCTGTACATCAGCGAATGTCTTCATGAACCACTTAATCCCCTCTAACAACTGCAAAAAAGGGATAGAAGCATCGGCAGTACTAGGCGCCGACATCAAATCAGGACGATAAAGGACAAGCCATGCCATCAAGTATGTATACAGAATCTCAACCTTTACAGAGAGAATCTCGGTCGACGGTTCAGAACCCACGTGTGTAAAACCATCGACCAAATACCTAAGCCCATAATAAGCAGAGAAAGATCCTTCCCGTGAGCTAACTAAACGGCGGGGAGGAGGACCTCAATAGGCAAAGCATTAGAGAACTGATATGGAATAACGCACTTCTTCAACCAGAGGCTGAGATAGCCCGCCAGGTGGGTCTTAGGCTGAATAAGCTTCCGTGCATGATAGAGAACCGTTAGAAATTTGGTCCCCGTCGGAAAGGAACCCTCCACACTAGAGGTAGTGAATGAACAAGCGTCAGCCCTCTCAATTAAGACATTAATGGCAGAAGGTGTCAAAGGGGTCAATTCACAAATAGTCTCGCCTGAATTGCTCTCCAAATGCTAAAATAAATAATCACCAAACTGCTTTAAGCTGACCTGCTTCTTCCTCTTCGTCAGGGGACTCACCCTAACCAAGGATGTATAATAATGATATGTGAGGTCCCAGAGAGTGTCATACATGTCGGGGGAATCCCTCTTCAGCTATCCTAACTGCAAGTTAGAGGGAAAGTACTCTTGATATGGACAATCTCCCATCGGAAGCCCAGAAACCTTGTACATCTCATGGAGAGCTAACCCCAACTCTCTACTACAAGTCAGAAAAGTGTTACTATCAGGGTTATAAAACTCCAGCAACGCTAAGAAATGATAGCTGATGACTGGGAGTCCGTACATAGTGGCTCGTATAGATGCATACAATCCACTGTGCTTCAGCTCACTCTCCCAACGCCCTAAGATGTAACTAGTCATACGAGTCCACCACTTCTTAGGCGGCAAGGATGACCAACCGAAACATCTGAATTCCTTCGGGGGTAACCTCCTCCCAAGCCTAGCCAGACGATTCCTCACAGTATGGGTGACTGCTGACACCTCATCCGGTGGTGCTGTATCAAGTCCCAGAATCCCCGGTCGAAGGCCGCGAATATAATTATACCCATCAGAACCTGGGGTTTTATGATAGGAAATAAAGCCACAATGAACTCGGTCATGGTCATCTGTAAGATTCCAGGACATCTGTCACCGTACAGCCTGTGTCTCCAAATGAGCAAAAGAATGCTGACGAGGAATAGAAGGAATATATAAAAGGTTCCCACCATCGTCATTCAACCAATGTTCATCATCAAGAATCAACTTAGTCGGATCCTCAGCATGGTCCCAGAATAAATAATCCGACTTCTCTAAAGCCTGGGTAGAAATGAAATCTTCAACGAAGGCAGCATCGGTAATTAGTTGGCGTAATGAACGGCGACCCCGTCTCGTATCAATCGACGCACCTCCTCGGAACGACTCTCATTGAACTGAGGGGTCGGACCAATAGCCTACCTGTCAACACTAATAGAGAATGTCTCCCTGTTGCAACCGGTCGTAGCATGAGGTGGAAAACTTTCTGCGGGGAACTCAACTACAGTAAAACAAACATGGAATTAGAAAATTATTCATAGATTATACAAGGGTTGAATTCAACTCACAAGTTAGCGAGATAGAGTCATTCATTGAGTGATTGGTGAGACAATTTCGAGTGTCCTACATAGGGAGGGTGGTATGCATCATCACGTAAGTAATGTGATAATATACCCCGACCTACGCAGTGTAATACAACACGAAATCACCCTAACATGCCGGAAGACGTGATTTGGCCAAGCAAAACACGTCTTTTGAAACCTCAATCCCTACGAAGGAGGACGCCGGTTCTTCCCGAATGACCCATGAAGGGGCCAAACAAGGGCATGATAGAACCCGAAATCATCCTGAAACCTCAATCCCCGCGAAGGAGGACATCGGTTCTTCCCAAATGACCCGCAAAGGGGCCAAACAAGGGCATGATAGAACCCGAAATCATCCTAAAACCTCAATCACCACGAAGGAGGACGTCGGTTCTTCCCGAATGACCCATGAAGGGGCCAAAAGAGGACATGATAGAGCCCCAAAACCATCCTAAAACCTCAATCCCCGCGAAGGAGAACGTCGGTTCTTCCCGAATGACCCGCAAAGGAGTCAAACGAGGATACAGAAAGCATAAAAGCTCACCCCCCATAAGAGGAAGCTACGGGAGCCTCCCTCTCACTATGCTGAGAAGATGAGCGACTCATATGAAATCATGGTCGGCGCGGAGACATGGTTAACCTGCAACGAAAATCAACGGATCAGGTACAATCATAAATCCGAGAACCCAAAAATTAAAAGGAAAATTATGAACTTTGACTAAAATCCTATAAATAAAATGGGGTTTTGTAGTTGAAGTCTAATTAAACCTACGAGCTCTATGTATACAAACAATGGGTTCAATTTGCATTTAAATCCTTCATGATCAATTTTGGGGTGAAATACCCAAAATACCCCTCATTTTCAAGGCTCAAAGTTAGTCATGAACACCTACAAATTTTAGCCCAATTTGCACATAAACCTCTCAAATTTTTGGTCATGGGTATGTAGTCCAAATTCTCAAAATTTCAGCCCTTTTGCAAATAAGCCACTCTACAATATTCGGTTGCTTTTTGCAAATAAACCCCTAACAATTTGTGGTCTTTTTACATAAAATACCCTTCAAAGTTTTGGCCAAATAGGCATACAATCCAAGCCCCAAAATTTCAATCCACTTTGCATAAAAGCCCCTAAAAATTTTAGCCCTATTTTACACAAAAGCCCTTCAAAATTTCAGCCCTTTTGCATATAAGACCCTCAAAATTTTAACCTTTTTCAAAACTCATCATCAAGATTCAAACTTTTTCACAAAACCCACCTCATGAAAGCAAAAAGCTACAATCTTTGCATTACATACCCACACTATAAGAGTAAAGTTTTAATCTTTACATCCATATCATAAACTTTTGGATCAAAATCAAGAGTGCAATATAGAGGATGAAGAAAAGAGCTTACCCAAATCAAGAGCTTGAAAATCCAATTCAAAAGTCCAAATCTATAGCTTGAAATTGCAATGAACCCTAGCTTTGTGAAGAGAGAATTTTTGGCCAAATAAGAGAAGAAAATCCGAAATTTTGTAGAGGGGTTGATGGGTTTTTAAAAGCAAGAGTTTGGATGGGTTGAGAGTTCTTGAAGAAAAAATGGGTTTGGAGGAGGTGATTTGGATAAGAGGAGGAAGAAGGAGTTTAAGAAGGAAAGAACTCTATTTGAAATTTTGGAAAGAGGGAGAGAGGAGGTAAAAGTACACAAGAGACCAAAATAACAAAAAAAGAGAGGAGACAACATAAGGGTGTCTTGGCCAGTGGTGTCTCGGGCCCAGGCCAGGCCCTAGGTGCTTTTCATGACCGTATTTCGCCTGTTTTCGCCTGTCATTGGTTGTTCCGATGAAAATCAACACCAACCAACGCCAGTCAATGCGTTGCGATGAAAAGTTAACGTCGGGCGATCCGAAACCCTAAGGTCAATACCGGTCAACGCGTAACCCTAGGTCAATGCCAGTCAACACGTTATGATAAAAAGTCAACGCCAGGCGATCCGAAACCCTAAGGTCAATGCTGGTCAACGCACCCTAGGTCAACACCAATCAACGCCATTCAATTCGTTGCGATGAAAAGTCAATGTCGGGCGACCCAAAACCCTAAGGTCAACACCGGTCAACGCGTATGTTTCCGGTAAAAGTTGCTGTTTTCATTGATGTTCTCTTTTTCGAGATCTGTTACAACTTTGAGCGTTACAACAGGATAAAATGAAAACAAAAGGGTTACAACTTTAACGAAAATAAACACGAGATCCCGTTTTGGTACGGTCTCGCTTGCGTGGGTTGTTGGCCTGTGACGGGGACGTCGATATCCGTGGACCGCCGACTCTTCAAGATCCTTTCCGGGAAAATCCGGCAAAGTTTCGTCTATCCGCGGAGGGATATAGAAACAGAACTTCGTCGATCCGCGTGAGATCTAGAAGTTTAAAGCGTATATCTCGGCTAACGCGAGATAATAGCTCTTCTCAGTGTCGCCTGCGAAGGGCAACACCAAGGAACAGAAGGGGATGAATGAAGGGTGCTGATGAAGAACGCCTTACTCCTTGCTCCGGCAGGGCTTCGCCGCTATCTTGCAGACTCTGACTCCTCACTCCGACAGGGCTTCGCCGCTCTCTTACAGAACAATCCTTGGCTAAGATAATTCAGCCTTGAATTGAGAGCAAAATCGAGAGCCCCTCACAAAGGAGGCCAAGGGGGCTATTTATAGCCACAAGGAGAGGGGGGGGGCTGATGTGAGACACCCCCTAGGGGGTGTCTCGGCCCTGGCCGAGACACCCCAAGGGGTGTCTCGGGCCTGCCGAGGCCCATTCGGGTGTCCCAACGCAGTCCGAGGCTGTGCCGTTGTTCTGTCGTTGACTCGCCGTTGACTTTTCGTCCGAACTCGGATTTGAGTGATTTCGGATGCGTTGGAATCGTGACGGCGAGCTCTGTAGGCCCCGATGGTTGGATTATCCGTGGGGTGATCGGGGCACAGCGGGCGTTGGTCCAATTGCGGTGATCGCGGGGTTTTCGGTCAACCCGTATCCTCGTGATTCTGACATTCTGTCGGCTCACGTAATCCGTCGGTTTGCTTCAGTCGCTCACCGGCGTCATTTGAGCTCTTGTGAACTGGGTAGCGTCGTCCAATCGTCGATCGTTAACACCGAGCTGTGAGTGGGGACCTATCGGCAATTTTCGATGCCTACAGATACCCCCTCCAAAGTGTTTCGGACTCGTTTCTTTTATAGAAGAGACCGGAATACTTTGGATATGATTGGTCCAGCCTTCAGTCGGCCTAAGGGACCTGTGGTTTGCTTCAACTCTCGGCTCTTTTGGTCTTCGGTTTATTCGGTGCTTTGCCGAATAACCGAAGTTGTTCCGGCGCTGCGTTTATCGCCTGGCCGTCGTCGGAGTTTCGAGTCTACAGCTGTTGAGTTGAGTTTGGCTCGTGTCATTGAGTTGACTTTTGAACTTGCTATCCCCGTCACATCATGTTGACTTGAGGGTTTCGGTTGACTTTTTGTTGCAATGCGCTGAATGACGTTGACCTAAGGTTACGCGTTGACCGGCGTCCGCCTTAGGGTTTTGGAACCGCATGGGTTGACTTTTGTCGTCACGTGTTGACTTTCGTCGTCACGTGTTGACTTTTGTCGCAACGCGTTGTCCGGCGTTGACCTAAGGTTACGCGTTGACCGGCGTCCACCTTAGGGTTTCGGAACCGCTTGGGTTGACCTTCGTCGTCACGTGTTGACTTTCGTCGCCACGTGTTGACTTTTGTCGCAACGCGCTGTCCGGCGTTGACCTAAGGCTACGCGTTGACCGGCGTCCGCCTTAGGGTTTTGAATAGCCGCTCGTTGATTTGTGTTGCAACGAACCATCGAAAGTTGATGTGTGCAGTTCATCCGTATTTTCAACTGTCGGCGATGAGAATGAACATCGGGGGATCGAAAAAATCGTTCGAGGGCTTAAAATGCTGTCTGGGGGGACGAAACACTGCGTAGGGGCCAAAAACCCGGGCGAAGACACCCCGGGTGCCTCGGCAAGGCCGAGGCACCCCTGAGGTGTCGCGGC
>BQKN01062884.1:0-24698 GCA_022839385.1 Asparagus kiusianus | reverse complement strand
AACTCCTTTACCCAGAGCTTCTACTGAGTACTGAAGCTCTCCCCAACAACCTCGGTCGAACCGTCCAAGGGAAGCAGACCCGGCGCGAGCACCGGGCGAAGCATCCTGTAGCTACCTTAAAGTCCCCACAAATTTAAACAAAGAGGGCATTCCCTCTGCTTCTGTTGTAATTCAGATTGATTTAGTTTGTAATAAGCTTTCTTATAAATACAAACAAAATCCCTCCCCTTTCCCGGGAAAATCAGAAGTTTACACCTACAGAAGATGGCGACCACAGTGGGAGAAGCTGTTTCTTCAAACGAGATGGTGGTAGCTCAGATCGACGAGGTTGTTGTTGGGACAACAGTGGAGTCCCTAGAAATCGAGTTCGATCAGGCCAAGTACGAAGAGTACTTGTCTTCCTCCTCTTCCGGTGGCGAAGCAGCCCGCAAGCGCCACAGAGCCACGCACGGAAGCCGACCTCAGACGGCCAAAGCTCCCACGCCAGAAGGCTCTACCGGATTCCCGATAGGGAAATCCACCCCAAACACTCTCGAGGCCAAGTCCCAGATCGAGAGTAGGGGGGAAGGGTCTACTAAGTGGGTCGCCAAACGACCCTCAGTAGCACCTATCCCGAAAGAAACATTAGTTCGTTCTGGCACGAGCCACCCTGCCACTGCTCACGCAAGTTCCCCCTCCGCTGGGAGAACTAACCAACAGCAACGGCGGACGCTTGTCGGGCAGAAAGCCTAAACCTCCGCTTCACACAATGGCCTGAACCACCATACAGGCCCGAGAAGCGAAAGACAAGAGGGAAACTCGCCCAATATCGGGAGGCCCTCCAAATCAGGGGCGCCAACCGAGAAGGATGGGACCACCCACTCAGGTGGACTTCGCTTTTCAGGTCATATCCCTGACGCGAACAAACCACCCCAAGTGAGTGGGCCTATCCAAAAAGGTGAATCCTCGAAGGCTGGCGAGCCTCGCCATGAGATCTTGGCGGATAAGCGCAAAGGCAAGAAAATAGGCGACGCGTCGCGAGCCCGCTCGTTTAAACAAAGGGCTGAGACTCGCCTACACGCTAGAGTTCGCCCAAGCGCGAAAACTCGCCCGTCAAGGCGAAACCGCCTAACTCCGACGCCGCAACATTCCGCCCATTGTGCACCAGAGGACGCATCCAAAGACCTCTCGTGTACTCACCCGAGTAATCCTTCTGATACTGGGGGTTGTCACCAACCACCCATGGAAGATCTACGAGAATATTTGATTCGCAAGCGCACCATACAGGAGGTGAACCCTCAGTGCCACTGCGAAAGGCTCATTCACACAGTGCTCGCCGACTGCCAATGCGTAGAAACGGCGAAACCTTCTGTGTTTGAGAGGATTTCTCAGCAACCCTCTCGACAGAGGGTCTCCCGTCGGAGGCATCGTCACCAAAAGAGACGCGCTACTGACGACTTAGAGCTCCCATCCGTCACCATCAACATGACGGACAAGGGCAAGACGGTATTTTCTGATTCCCCGGATTCGGATTACGTTCTGGGACCCAATCCCCAGTTCGCCCGAACCCAGCAAGAAGGCATATATCAGCGTACCCGTAGTCGCAGAAGGAAGAGCGTCGGGATTGACTACTCCGCAGTAGCCCATCCCTTCTACGACGAAGACGAGGTTCACTCGGCAGCGGCCACGTCTCAAACTTCGCACTCAAGTCAGGACGCGAGGGCGCGGGTGCACATGACGGAGCTCACCCACGAGCAGACGATGACCCAAAAACTGGAGGAATAGCAGGCGACCATCGACTCTCTAAGAGAGATGATGGAGCAACTGCTGAACAAAAAGAAGAAGAAGAAGAAAGCCCAACGCCCCTTACCCTGACGGACCGGGGACCAGGAGTGGGTGCCTCTGCGCCGTCCGGCGATAGAAATGGAGGATAGCAGTAATCCACTATCTGATTACTCCTCTAAGACGTCGCTAGGAACGTCGCATACTGGTGATGGTTCTCGTGACAAGAGGTTCGATGAGTTCCAGGATCAGCTCAACGTGCTGAAGCTTCAGCAAAACATGAACAAGCTGGGGGTGGTCCGCCCCTACCCTATTGAATGGGATACGGTCCCATACCCAGCAAAGTTCAAGCCGATCAGCTTGGTGCAATTCGACAGCAAGGGCTCGCCCTCGCAGCACATCTACTACTTCATGGCGCAAACCGGATTCCTTACGGGGAACGACGCCATTCTTACACGACTATTCATAAGCACCCTCAAAGGGGTGGCCTTTGAATGGTTCCGCAAGCTGGAGCCCGGCTCCATCAAAGCATGGGCCGACGTCGAAAAGCTCTTTTTAGCCCGCTTCTTCGACGACGATACCGAAGTATCAATGGCTACGCTCCTTGCTGAAAAGCAACGAAAGTCGGAATCGGTCAATGACTTCGTCAAAAGGTTCCGGAATCGGTCCGTCCACTGTCGAGACCAAGTCTCCGAGTCGACACTAATCGAGATGTGTCGCAACAACCTATCGATCCATATCTTGTCTAAGATAGGCGCGGTAGAAACCCGGACGTGGAAAGAACTTGTTCGTCAAGGCGAGCAAGTATAAAACATGATCAAGAGGCTCGAGGCCGAAGAACCACAGCCCAAGAAAGGAGCTGCAGAACCAGCCGCACCAAAGAATCCCCCTCGAACAAGGGGAAAGGAGATCATGGCAGTCGACTCTGCCCCAGCGCCAAAGACTGCCCCGAGGCCGAAGCCTAGGCAATTTGAGCAACGCCCCCCGCGGCAGTATGACTTCAAAGAGGACCAGGTGGTAGCGACGCTCGATACTCTACTCAAGAGTGGTCGAATCAAGCTGCCTGAGGCCACGAAGCCTGAAGAGGCGGACAAAACCGGCGACCCAACCTACTGTGCTTATCACCGATTCCTTGGTCACCACACGACCAAATGCTACGTCCTCAAAGACAAGCTCCAAGCCCTCTACGACGCGGGAGTCTTGAAGAAGGAGAAGGTCCAGAAGCAGGTGACCACAAACATGATCACCTTGAGCTTCGGGACAAATCTCCCAGAGGTCCAAGCTCCAGCGGGGGTAGTTCCCATCCCCAGAGCGATTCTGAAGATCACCAACGATGATCCTCACAACCAGCGGGAGAAAGGCTTGGTTCCACAGACCCTGCCATCGGGACAGATAATGTGGGTTCACCCAGACCTCCTCGACGATGAACAGTGGACCGCAAGGCCTCCAAAGGAGGCCAAGAGAAAACACTGCAACGTCATCTATGCCACCCCAGACACAAATGACATAGTATAGCCGCCTTGACCGATTCAGAGGAGGACGCCAACGTCTTCGCCACGAGGACGGGAAGGGATTTCGCCAAAGAATATCCCGCGAGGGTAGAGAACACGGTAAGACCTCCCGCGAGGCCAACCGCCACAACCCCTCCCAATCCAGATGCACCCAGCTCAAGTCGCCAACCTTTCCGGTTCAACGTGCTCGCACAGTTGAAAAGCATCCCGGCGTGAATCACCATGTACGACCTCCTCCGGTTGTCCAGGTCCACTCGCGAAGCCCTGCAAGAGGCGTTGGCGGACTCAGAGGCGTTCTCAACCTACTTCTCGAAAGAGACAGAGGCGGAACGAGAATGCACGACTTGCTGCCAAGTCTCCGAGAGGCGGGTCCCGTGCATCACTTTCACCCCCGAGGACATGCTCATCAAGAGCACATCGCATGATCGACCACTGTACTTCACGGGATATGTCGGATCGACGAGAGTAGATCGGATCCAAGTCGACCCGGGCTCCGCGTTGAGCATCGTGCCTCTGAAATTGATCAAGCACTTGGGGATACCGTCGAAGCGTCTGTCCTCAACCACCACGACCATTTTTGGCTTCAACGCCACAGGGACCGGCCACTGGGAAAAATCCGCCTGAAATGTCGCATAGGCGACATGAAGACGGAGGTGACCTGCTATGTCATCGATGCCGAGCCTTCCTACAACGTGCTCCTAGGGCGCCCGTGGATTCATGGCAACCGGATAGTCCCATCCACCCTGCACCAATGTCTGAAATACGTTAACGACTATGAACGCGTCAAGACTGTAGTGGCCGACAGACAACCCTTCAAAGGCGTCGAAAACTACTTCACAGACTCCCTGCTGTATCAAGACTCCGTCGAACCGCCGGTCGAGGAGCCAGAAAGCGGCAACGAGGCGGACAGCGAGCCTGAGTACGGCGACAATCTAATCTTAAACGATTTCGAGTCGATTGTAATTGGTTATGAGAGTCATCGTGTAACCAACGCTGTTCAGGTGGGGAAGATTGTCGTCAATGAAAAATCCAACTTTGCTTATGTGTCGTCTTGTTCTACGTCTGAGGATGATGAACCCAACGACCTATGGTCGGAGCTCTACCAAGATCCTTCCCTGCACACTCCGGTACGCTCATTGTACGCCGCGAGGGGGCAGCCGATTGACTCATCGCGAGCTGTATTTGTTGTGCCGGCCCGAAATAAATATCGAAAAGATATTATTTTTGGCCGAGTCGATCGTCCCTTGCATACGCTCTGGGATGAGTCTGAAGACGAAGACCCAACACCCCAGTTTTCACAATACAGTCGAATTGCGAGACGCATGATGAGCGACATGGGGTATGACCTCACTCGTTTAGAAGGCCTCAACTACGGCCGAGGACGCAAGACGGTCATCCGACCTGCCTACGTACCTAAGGGGAAACCCTCGAATTATTTCAACCGGACTAGGAGAGGCCTGGGCTACTCCTCCTCCTCGTCAGATTTATATTTCCAGGTCAACGAAGATTCTGACTACGCATGTTCGGGGGATCAGTCGTCAGTAACCTCAGCATGGGACTCAGATGTCAGCGTGAGGGACCTGTTCAATGGCCTCACGATCAACATGGCTACAATGGATCCCGCCGAGATGGCGACAGACGAGCAACTTCCACTCTATGACGAGACGTGGGATCGTCATGTTAACGCCTAATGGAGTAGTCGCTTCGAGCAACGAGAGCCGCCCACCGAGGACGAAATCCTCCAAGTGAATATGGGAACTGACGAGAGTCCCAAGCCCATATTCATCAGTGGTAGCCTGCCTCCTCAAGAAAAGGAGGATCTCATTGCCCTCATACGGGAATACATCGACGTCTTCGCATGGAATTATGAGGACATGCCTGGCTTGGATCCGCGGATCGCCACACATCGCCTCAACATCAACCCAGACGCCAAGCCAGTTAAGCAGATGCAAAGGCGGTTTCACCCCCAGATCATGGAGGCGATCGAAGCCGAAGTAAAGAAGCTCATCGAATCCGGCTTCATCAGAGAGGAACAACACCCCGACTGGGTGGCGAACATTGTTCCGGTGCTGAAGAAGAACGGCAAAATCCGTATCTGCATTGACTTTAGGGACCTCAACGCTGCGTGCCCTAAAGACGAATTTCCCCTGCCCATCATGGATGTCATCATTGACAACACGTGCGGATTCGAGAGGATGTCCTTCATGGACGGTTTCTCGGGGTACAATCAAATCAAAATGCACCCCGAGGACGAAAAACACACCGCGTTCAGAACTCCTATGGGGGTGTACTGCTACACCGTTATGCCCTTCGGACTCAAGAATGCCGGCGCAACCTACCAACGCGCCATGAGCTTGATCTTTCGAGACCATCTACGAAAAACGGTAGAGTGCTATGTGGACGATCTGGTCGTAAAGAGTCGTCACAAGAGCGACCACCTCCAAGACCTGAAGACGATGTTCGAACTCATGAGGACTCATCAACTCAAGATGAATCCCACTAAGTCATTCCTAGGGATGGCTAGTGGTAAATTCCTCGGCTTCGTCGTCACGACAAAGGGGATCCGAATCGATCCAGACAAAGTGCGAGCTATCCAAGAGCTCCAACCACCCCGGAACCTCAAAGAATTGAGGGGCCTCCAGGGAAGATTAGCCTACATCCGAAGGTTCATTTCAAACCTTTCGGGCAAATGTCAGCCATTCTCCAAACTCATGAAGAAAGGCACTTCCTTCGTATGGGACGAGTCTTGCCAGAAGGCCTTCGAGGACATCAGGGATTACCTTTCAAATCCGCCAGTCCTCGCTGCGCCGATTTCGGGGAAACCGTTTCTCATCTATATTCGCGCCATGGAGCACTCTCTCGGTGCTCTCTTGGCACAAAACGATGACTCCGGCCACGAGCAAGGCATCTACTACCTTAGTAGGACCCTGCAAGGCGCCGAACAACGATACCCAATGGTCGAAAAAGAATGTCTGGCCTTGGTGTTCGCCATCCAAAAGATGCGACACTACTTGGTTGGCCAAACAATCCACGTCATCTCACGGATGAACCCCATTCGAGTCTTCATGACGCAACCCGCGGCGCTAAATTGGCGTTTAGCTAGATGGGCACTTCTGCTCTCTTAGTACGACATTCACTTCAAGCCACAGAAGTCGGTCAAGGGTCAAGCCATATGCGATCTCATGGCCAGTCACCCACTGGCATCAAAAACCGACTTGTTTGAAGACTTGCCAGACGAGCCACTAGAAGTCAACGTAACGTCGTTACCGGATGTGTGGCAGATGTTCTTCGACGGCGCGTCTCGTGCAGCCCCGGATGGCTCTATTGTTGCTGGAGTGGGGGTAGTCATCACTTCTCCACGCAACCACGTGCTGCCCCGGGCCTTCTCTTTGACAGAGCCATGTACCAACAATGTGGCCGAGTACAACGCATTACTCGTCGGACTGGAGTTGGTCGAAGAGCTAGGAATAAAGCATCTCCAAGCTTACGGCGATTCCCAGCTCATCGTCAAGCAGATGACCGGCGAATATGAGGTTAGAAACGAAGACTTGATCCCACTCCACAAGGCGGCTGTCCGACTAGTGGAATCATTTGAGAGCTTTCGCATCGAGCATGTGTTGTGTTCTAAGAACACACATGCGGATGCCTTGGCTTCCCTGGCGGCCAACTTGGCTCAACCATTCGGAACAATCCAATCGGTCACAGTGGCGAGCAGGAAGCTCTTTCGACTGAAAGACGCTCCAGAAGCAAACGCCACCCATCAAGTCTCAGATCAGCCCAGTGCTAAAGACTGGCGCCTCCCGATCATCGATTACGTCCTATACGGCGTATTGCCCGAGGATACAAAGGAGCGAGAGTCCATCCGGAGACGTGCTACGAGATTCTACTACGACTCGACCACCAAGACGTTGTATCGAAGGTCATACGACGGCTTGTTGCTTCGATGCCTCTCAAAAGCAGAAGCACAGGAGGCTCTACGCGAGGCCCATAACGGCATCGGCGGAGCTCACCAGCCCGGACCCAAACTTTGGGACCGCCTACGAAGGACTGGCTACTTCTGGCCTGGGATGGTCCAAGACGCTGTTGCCTACGCAAAGCACTGCCACGAATGTCAGATTCACGCCAACTATATGCATCAGCCACCTGAAGACCTACACCCAACAAAGGCTTCGTGGCCTTTCGAGGCATGGGGGATGGATATAGTTGGACCGATATCCCCACCATCGGCAAGAGGTCATCGCTTCATTCTTGCGATCACTGACTACTTCTCTAAGTGGGCCGAAGCCGTCCCCTTGAGAGAAGTCAAGACTAACGATGTGATTAAGTTCATCAAACACCACGTCATTTACCGGTACGGCGTACCAAGACGTATCATTCATGACAATGGTACGTAGTTCGTCAGTCACGCATTCACCAGGTTCTGCGACAAGTTCCGGATGCAGAACCTCTCTTCCACGGCCTATAACCCATCAGCAAATGACTTGGCCGAGGCCTTCAACAAAACGATCATCAAGATTTTGACCAAGTTGAACTCAACCAGCAAACGCGACTGGAACGAGAAACTTGGCGAAAGCCTATGGGCATATCGCACCACGGTTCGCACGCCGACCGGCCATACGCCCTACTCCTTGGTATATGGATGTGAAGCCATATTGCCGTTGGAGATTCAGATACCTTCCCTCCGCGTTGCCTTGGCAATGGGGATGACGGTGGAAGACAATCACCGACAACGACTCGCCGAGCTCGAGGCGTTGGACGACAAACGACTGGAAGCTCAACAGCACATTGAGTTCTACCAAGCCCGGATGGCCAAGGCTTTCGACAAGAAAGTCAAACGCCGAGCCTTCAAGGAAGGAGAGCTGGTGTTGGCCGTCCGCCGGCCAATGATTCTCACCTCCAAGAAGAAAGGCAAATTCCAATCCAAATGGGAAGGGCCGTTCGTAATAGAAACAGTCTATTCGAATGGCGCCTACCGCCTCGTCAAGCCCAACGGCGATAAGATCATGATGCCCATCAACGGCAAATACTTGAAGAAGTACTATCCTTAGTTCTTCTTCACCAACTCCCATAAGTGCAAGAGCCTAAACTGGCCCTCGAACCCTCCAACTGGTATACGAGGCTAAACTGTCCCTACTCTATCCGTTATGGCGAAAGCCTCTGGTGGAATTCATTTCGCCTACCCTCTCCAACGAGATGGCGGAACCACTAAGTCGTTCATATCACGACAAACCAATTCATTTCGCCTGGCGAATCCACCAAAGTCGTTCATATCACGACAAACCAAACCAACTCGCCAATCCTCTTCCAAAGGATGGCGGGTCCCCAAAGTCGTTCCAATCACGGCATTCCATGTCACGTTAACATTAAACCTCTGACACAATCTACTTACCAATCCTCTTCATAAGAATGGTAGGTCCCCCACAGTCGCTCCAATCGTGATAAAACCCCATCAGGTTAATGATCACCTCTGATGATTGGCGCCGTTATTCCGACGAATAACATAGCCTAAGCAATAACCTACCACGCGACGTGTTATTACTTCTGTCAATAGTCACACTCCTACGTCCCTGAACTATCTGGCCTATTCTAGCTATCCTAACATTCCCTTAGGATAACTGATGGGTAGCGGCCTACCACGTGAGGGCCCCTACAACAATCGAACGTCATATTCCTACATCCCTGACGATTCGATTATCATCTGTCGCCGCCTATTCAGACGACGACAACTGTCAAGAGCAGGTTGGCAAATCACATCTCTGCCGATTCCTCAAGCGACAGCTTGCCGAATGGCAAGTCGAAGTTGAGATTTTCAGTCGGCCGCAGGAGCGAACGACTGTTCTCTGCTGCAAGCCGAGTGTTACTCTCTTGATCCCACTGGAGCTACAACGCGAAAATCGGAGTCAACCCGATCCCACGCCGTAAGCAACCGAGAGCAGAACAAGGGTCCAAAATGACTAAGTTCGGAACAGAATGGTCAGAAGCTCACCAAATTCAACTCGAGGTTCCCAGCAACACACAAAGAAGAAATGGAGGGAGACCATCCATGCAAAACAAAAACTGGCAAAACTACCCAAGCCGAGATCGACAAGAGAAATTACCTGTCTCACGGCGTTCTCGAACTCCTCGACGCGGGCCTGCCAAGACGAGGAGCCAGGGGGAGTAGGTTTTTGACCAGGGGCGAGCGCCGCAATTGGGGGAACCTCGAAACAAGGTTCCATTCCTGGTTGCGGAGCAGAACCCTGGGCAGGAGGAGCCTCCGGGCTCTCGGGCTCATCATCGGATATCAAGATAGGTTCCGCCTCGTGCTCCTCAGGAAGCGGTGCATCATCATAGGCTGAGAAGCACAGTGAGGGCATGGAGGAGGGATCTAAGCAAGAGATACCTATCCATGTCTAAACAGGGTTTGAACTGGGAACATACCTTCGGCAGCGGCTGCTCCGGCCGCACCCGAGGAAGACGCCTCCTTCCTCTTCTTGGAAGTAACCCTCTTCGTCTTCGGTGCCATCTGGGAGACACAAGGTAATCAGGATCTCTTCTGAGAGGAACGATGAGAAAGCCTTGGCTTTTCTTGCGAAGGGAAAAGGTACTAAAATACCCCGATCCTAGGAGGTTATGTGCGGTTCGATTGGACCCTTCAGTCCCGAACAGTTAAGGAGGAAGCTGAATATCCCGCATCCCGTATGAGCGGTTGAGATTTGACGGTTTCGGGGCATAATCTCTAACCGATGGCCCAGATCGGGCGTGAAGGACGAAGAGACCCATCGCACCGCAATTAAGGCAAGACGGCGCACCCACGTCTCTGTGACTGACGTGCACGTGGGCGGACACACGACCCGCTAAAAGCGGAGTCCACCTGTATCTGGATCGCCGCTAACAGAACAACTGCGAATTCATCAATTTGTAAGATTCGCCAGCAGACGAAACGGGCCTGTAGCTGGAATCTGCCAAGGGAAATTTCCCTCAACTTAACATCAACTAGTGCATTAAAATATCTATACTAAATATAGTATGCACACAAATCGTGATCGCCAGAAGCAAAAGGATAATTTCATTCATGAAAAAGAAGTCCTGTTACAGCAAAAAAAAAAATAAAGGCGAATTACAAGGATTTCAACCGCAGTTCCGCCTCACGAACTTTTTCAGCATGGCGGAGCTCAAGCCTCCTTAAGACCTCTCGGCGAATCTCTTCCTCAGTGCACGAGATCAAGTCTTGAATGACCACCTTGACATCCTTGAGGGCTCGATCCTTCTCCCCAACAGAGTCAGTGGTCAATTTCCGGCGAGACTCAACACCCTCCAACTCCTTTGCCACCTGATCAAGGGCCTCCCCTTGAACAGCCAGAGAGGCCTGCGCGTCAGCTATGACCTGTTTCAGCCTCTCCACTTCAAAGGAAAGTTGGGAGAACCGGCTATCAACCGTCTCTTGCTCGTGAGCCACCCACGCATCCTCGGCTTTGGCCTGCTCCAGCTCCGCTGACAACTTTAACTCCAGCGTCAGATTCTCGTTCAGGCGGCGATCCCGATCTGCCAGGGTTACTCGAACTTCGCGAGAGGCGAGATCAAAGAGGTTGGAACTGTCCGCACGAGCAGTGAGCAGCTGCTGAACCGCCACCTCCACTTCGTTCAGGCGCTGAAAGTAGGGCCTCGCCGCAATGGTGCCGAGCCTCTTACGCAAGAAGGACGCGTCGTCCTCGAGAACTTCCTTGAATTCCTCGAAGGGACAATTCCCCTCCAAGACCTGTCGAGTGCAGTGGGCCGGAGTGTCTTCGAAGTTGGCCACAGCTCGCGCCACCTGCCTCTTTCGCCAGCATTCCATAGGAGAGAGAGAGGCATCCTCGACAGAGGAGGAAGCCACGATCGGAGTACTAGTGGTTACGATCGTGGAAGCGGCGACTGGCGCTCCCAGAACCGGAACGACCGCTGGCGCCGCCACGATGGCAGTGGCAGAATCACAGTTCACCGCCGGCGAGGAAGTGACCATTAGCCCAACGGGAGTTCCCCCCTGAGCTGAAGACTCTTGCACCGAACGTTCACCCTCGACCATTGCTCCCTCGGAGGTAGGGGTTCCCCCTTGTTGATCCGCAGGGACCACTACCTCCTCTTCGCTTGATAACGCCTCATGAATGGAGGCATCGTCGTCCGTCTCGGATTCGCCCGAATGACCCTCCCAAGAGGGAGGATCCTCCTTGCTAGTAGCTTCGTGAGAGGGGCCAGCTGCGGATACGAGGAAAATGATGACAATTAATACCCCCTTGGCCTAGAAGGGTCAGCAGCAATGAAACTCACGCTTACCTGGACCCTCTGGTTCCCTTTCATCTCCATTCCCCTCCTCTTCGTCAGAAGGAATGGGGATTGCTTTCTCGGCTACACCTGCATGAATTCAATATGAGCAGTCAGAAAATACGAACCTGACTTCTTACACGAGGGCATTGCGCCGAAAGATTACCTCTTGGCACGAGTGCAGGAGTCGTTGAGACCCCCGCCTACGACTCCACACCGGAGGAAGGAAGCGTGTCCTTAGAAATCACCGGAGCCGCCTGCGGTATGGCAGAAGGAGTAGATTGAACAACTTCCGCCCCAGAGACAGTACCGGCCCGACCAGCCGCCGCTCTGGTGGTCACCATAGTCTCCTCGCCACGAGCCCTCTTGGCTACTTCCGCTCTAGAGCTCTCCGCCGCTTCTCGCTGCCGTTTCGAGAGCAACGAACTACTCGGAGATAAGAGAGGCGCCCCCATGTGCCCAGCAATCACACTCCGGGCTTGCTCCAGACGCTTGCTCACCCGGGTCAACTCAACAGGTTCCCTCTGCTCGCCTTGGGAGTCTAGAGGGAGACTGGGAGGCGGAGCTCGCGTTTCAGGAGCCTTAGATTCGTCTGTACCTGCGCCCTCACCCTCAGAACCTCCTGCAGGGCCTTCCATGAACAGCTCCCTAGCCGTTGCACGGCCCCTCCGCCTCGAAGGTCGAGGAGCTCCTCTTGGACGACGTCCGCGCTCCGCCAGGCACGAGCTCTGAAACCAAAAGTCAACAGGATTGGCACTGGCGCCCCGATACCACCGACAATATGAGATCGTATGGTGCAAGTCGCGATCCTTCACGGGTAACTCAAAGCGGGCGTCGGTGCCACCAGCATGAGTCCAGAACCATCCCCGAGCTCCGTCCACCAGCCCTCCTTCAAAGCGCAGATGGGGATTGGCGTTGCCCACGTACAATTGATCGTACCCGAACTGGCGGGCAAACCTGCAGGGGACATATGGCTCGAGATAGCATGTGGAGCCCGTTCTTAAGACGTGGTACCCCGGCCGGATGTTTACCAACCACCGAAAGGCGCCGCGAGGGAGGGTTGTGTAGCGTTCCGCCGTCGGCGCGTCCCTCAGAGATTCTCCATATCCGCCCCCACTAAAGTAAGGAAAAAAGCGGCGAAAGTTGTAATACCCGAAGTGGGAGAGCGTCTTCCGTGCGTCGGGGATATCCTTGCATTTCCAGGAGCACCTCTCCAAGCGCTGGACGAAGGGGACGAACTTGTCACCTTGGATCGCCGCCGGGGCGCTCATCAGGCATTCACAGTGGTATACGAACCACGCCATCAGATACGTATATGGCAGCCCCACCCGAGGGTTGGGGGTCCTGATGACCTCTCCTTCCCCCTCATCAGTGGCCGATACGCGGCAGAATTGAGCTGTCAGGGTACGAAGCCCCCGATGGATGCACGCTATCGTCGCCGATACTAGGGAGTAAGACTTCCCGTGAGCTAAACAAACCGCCGGGTACACGACCTCCACAGGAAGAGCTTCGAAAGAGTGAGTGGGGATCACGCACCTCTTCAACCATAACATGAGGTACCCCGCAAGCAGCGCCTTCCCTGAGATGGGCGACTTCGCCTGATGATGGAAAGAGTGAAAGACTGTACCAGACTTAAATCCACCTTCATCGCGGTCGAGAGTCACGGTCCCCCCTCTTCGGCTATCCTCGCCTCCACCTCGGATTGGTCGCATATGCCCAACGGGAGGGCAGGCTTCCCCTTAACATCGTTCCCCGGGAACAAGTAATCAGCCCAATTCTTGTGGCTGATCCCCTTCTTCTTCCCCTTATGATCTGCCGCCCCCAAGGTGCTGAGGCAGATCTGGTAGTGGCAAAGTAACTCCCACAAAGTCTCAACCACCAAGGGCGAATGATTGGATAATTGATCGATCTCGGTTTGATCGGGGACGTACTCCTCGTAAGGAAAGTCCCCCAGAGGCAGCCCCGACACGTCGTACATCTCGTGTGGGGTAATACTGAGCTCACCATTGGGGGTGAAAAATGTGCCGCTTTCCGCACAATACAGTTCCAAAATGCTGTGGAACTGAGAGGCGTTGATCCGCAAGCCATGTCGAGTAGCTTCGACGGCCATGTACAGCTCCGTGTTCTTGAGATCAACATTCTCAGCCAGAACACGGTCGGTGATCTTGGACCACCAAGTGTCGCTGTCGGGCGCATAATAGACCCACCCCGGAGCTCTGAAATCCTTCGGGGGGAAAGCTCCCTCCGACTCGGAAGAAGCGGTGACGGAAGGTCTCCGCCGCCGCTATCGACTCCCCCACGGGCAGTTCCGCGGACATTAAGCCAGGACGCAGACCCGTCACACGCTTACATGAGCCATCCACTCCATATCCAGCGGTAGAGCCCGTAAAAACGCCACAAGTGACCCCATCTTGAGTCGGGGTCAACTCCCAGTTCATCATCCGAGGAACCGCGAGGGACCGTAGCTCGACGATCGAGAACCCCCTCGACATGCTGGGGAGGTAGTAACGAGTCCCTTCCACCGTGTGGAACCACATGCTCTCTTTGAGCAGCAGGGCAGAAGGGTCGGTCGTGGCATCGCCGAACAAAAACTGAGGTTTCGGCAGCTCCACCCTAGCATCATCTGTCAGTGCCGCATCGGTCATCAACTCGCGCAGTGTCAAGTGGTGACCGTCTGTGACCCTCTTTATCAAGCCATTCGGCTTGTCGGTGGTGAACGCTGGTACTGGAGCCAGTGAGGGAAATCGGGGAGGAGCCGTGTAGTTCGTACCACCGGCGTGGCCAATGGCCACACCCTCCGGGAAAGCTTCATCGGAGAGAGTTGCTGCAAGAAAGGAAAATCGATTAAGACAAAATCCGCTGTAGGAGTAAAATCGCCCATCAAGCAGAGGTGGGCGAAATCGCCTGTCAAAAGGGGGAACCCACTTCGAACAAGGTTTACCCGTACAAGCGACACTGCCCTCTAACAGGAAAAAGTCGAACTCGCCTATCAGGCTGAGTTCGCCCACGGAGACAAAGGTTACCCTCTAAAGGCAAATAGGGCAAGCTTTGCCCTAAATCGGGGAAACCGCCAAAGGGCGGCGGAATTTCGGGATAATGGGCAACACTCATCTCCCCAAATTCGACGCCTAAGACCTACACAAGGTCATCCAGCAAACCCATCGACATACCTGAGCACAACTCCGGAGCGCTGGCGGGCATACCGGCGGAGAAACGATCGGAGTAACCTCCAGGGCCTGCACCCCTCACTTTGCGCCTCCTGGGTTTTGGAGCCATTGAAAGATGGGGCGGGAACTCTTGTCTCAGGAATTCTTTTCAAGATTCAACAGCACGATGAATCCCAAAGGAGGAAAACAGCGGGTTTAAAAAGGGGGAGTTGTCCACGTGGCCGCGATCGCCCTCGAGAGGCGAATCCCCCACGAATGGGAAACGTGGCCATGATCAAATTCGACGGTCCAGATCATCCTCATCGACGGTTGCATCCAACGGTTGAATCCGAAAACCACGGCCACGATCAGAACAAGGCACATGGAGCGGAGCCAAACTGTCGAATCATGATAATACTACGCCGCGTTAAGCTGAAAAAACACGAAACCCCATAAATGGACACGTGGTTTACTCACATTAGGCCTACTTTCGCCCAAAAGTAAAGTCCCGATGGCGAAGGCTCGAATGAAATCCGCAAGTCACTCAAAATTTCACCACCTATGCCTAACTTCGCCCGCGCGACTCAACTCACCTTCAGGAGGCAGGCAACTCGCCCAAAACCCAGAAACCGACAAGGGGACTTCATTAAGACCCGCGCCCTAGACGGCTAGGGGTCAGAATAGAAATCTTAGCGCTAAGCCTAAGAGAAACTACTCGACAACTCATCATACTGAGGGGAATAGTATGGCTAGCCCGATTCAAATGGTGATCGGTAAAGGCAGATCAAACCCGTTGATAGCTGAGGGTTTGCTAAAAATCCTAATATACTTGACCCATCCGAAGCTGCTTTATTCAAAGTATTCCAGACCACACGTAAGTCGGTTTTGGTCTGAAAACTTTGAAGGGGGTCTTGTAGACGGTAAAAATTACCGCGGCGGACTAGTGAACGAATTCGACCACAGAACAGGGCCACCCTCTCTTAGGAGAATGACCTACTAAGTGGATTCGCCGGCATGAGGGCCCCCCCCACATCGGTCGCACCCGCCAAATCACATGGATCCGCCAGTGAGGCGAATCCGCCTTCATTAGCCAAATCCGCCTGCCAAGAGGAGCTCAAATCCGCCCCCAAATGCCAAGGCCACTTCCCAAGAGCCACGTCTGCTTACGTGAGCCGGAGACCAGGTTTCCAGGAACAAGCCTTCTCTGCCTCCCACGATGCAAGGTAAGGAGGCACAGTACGCCAAGTTCGTCAGACGGCAGTCCGTAATTCAAGCGAACGATACGGGCGCCGAACCGGCCTGTATACTCATAAATGCGGGTCACCTCACCCATCAGAATGGAGAGCCGAAGCCGCTGGCACGCGGCAAGCTGTCGGGAGTCCGTCCAGGCACGAGACGTCCATTCTCCCGCCCCTATTCAGACATAGGGTGAGGGGAGGAAGGGTACAGCACCCCAGAACCGCCAGATGGTCACTCGGTACCTCGTCGCACAAGTGAGCGGACGGTTGCCAGAGCCATCTGCGTCTACATAAATGCAGCGTACCGCGCTCCAAGCGAAAGGTCAGAGCCACCGGCGTTCGACGAGCTGTCCAGGTCCACTCAAGTGTCTGGCAGTCGCCGTCACGAGTGCGAGTAAGGGCTTTCCCGCTCCTACACGACATGACATGACATGTAACCCTAAAAGACAACCGTTTGTTATACAGGGGATAATAGGATGTCCTTGAACAGTGTATGGTCACATCCCATGGTTCAAGGGACAACCGAACTGTCCCTCTCTCACTTAAAAAAGCTCCTTGCGGCAACTTAAAAAGGGGAAGAGGGGGGATCGAAAGAGGAGGATCGATCGACCAATCAAAAAAATCGATTGAACAAGCATCGTTCGGGCTAAGAGATCGGAGAAGTCATGAACGACTGATCAAAGGAGAAGGCTTCCTGCATACCCTTGCGTTTTTTTTTTGCAGTATCATCTCCAGACTCCGAGCTCCGACCGCCGACGAACTAGAGGATCCGAACTCTTTTACCCAGAGCTTCTACTGAGTACTGAAGCTCTTCCTAACAACCTCGGTCGAACCGTCCAAGGGAAGCAGACCCGGCGCGAGCACTGGGCGAAGCATCCTGTAGCTACCTCAAAGTCCCCACGAATTTAAACAAGGAGGGCATTCCCTCTGCTTCTGTTGTAATTCAGATTGATTTAGTTTGTAATAAGCTTTCTTATAAATACAAACGAAATCCCTCCCCTTTCCCGGGAAAATCAGAAGTTTACACCTACACCCTTTACTTGGACGAGTGAGGTAAGCAGCATTTATGAGGGTGCAGGCTGCTCTGGCAGCCGTCTGCTTACCCACACTACGAGCCACCGAGTGGCCACCTGACGGTTCTGGGGTCCTGTGTCCTCTCTCCTCTCCCTATGTCCTGATAGAGGCGGGAGAGTGGACGTCTCGTGCCTGAGTGGGCTCTAGATGGCTTGCTGTGCGTCGATGGCTCCGGCTCTCCCTTCTGATGGGTGAGGTGACCCGCATTTATGAGCATGTAGGCCGGTCCGGCGCCTGTCTTGTTCGCTTGAATTGCGGACGGCCGTTTGATGAGTCTGGAGCACTGTGCTCCCTCCCCTCGCATCGCGGGAAGTAGGGGAGGCTTGTCCCTGAAAACCCGGCTTTCCTCACGTAGGTGGACTTGGCCCTCTGCGAGCGGGTTTGGTATAGGAGGGCGAATTTGGCCTATGAGGGCGGATTTGGCTTATGAGGGTGGATTTGGCCCCTGCGAGCGAATTCGGCTCATGAGGGTGGATTCATTCTACTAGTGGGCCCATGTGACTTGGCGCGTGAGGGCCCAGGTGTGCCGTCGAGCCCGCTTCATAGCTACACTCCATTCTTCATCTAAGTGGATGGTCTTGACTTGTGGGCGAATTTGTTCGTTAGTCCGTCACGGTAATTTTTACCATCTACAAGACCCCCCTCAAAGTTTTTAGACCAAAACCGGCTTACGTGTGGTCTGGAATACTTTGAACAAGGAAGCGTTGGGCGGACCAAGTGCCTTAGGATTTTTAGCAAATCCTCAGCTATCAACGGATTTAATCTGCCTTTACCGATTACCGTTTGAATCGGGCTAGCCATACTATTCCCCTCAGTATGATGAGTTGTCGAGTAGTTTCTCTTGGGCTTTGTGCTAAGATTTCTACTCTGATCCTTAGCCGCCTAGGGCACGGGTCTAAATAAGGTCACCTTGTCGGTTTCGAGATTTTGGGCAAGTCGCTTATTTCCCAAAGGTGGGTGAATCATGCAGGCGAAGTTTAAGCTTCGATGGCGAAATTCCACCCGACCTGCGGATTTTATTAGCACTTTCGTTGATGAGACCTCTTATTTGGGCGAAAGTAAGCCCAGTGAGAGCAAATCGCGTGTTCACTTGTCGGGTTTAGCGCTTTTCTAGCTATGGCGGTGGGGTTCCGTCCTGTCTTTTGTGATTCGACAGTTCGACGTCAACTTCGTGCGCCTCGTTTGGATCATGGCCGTGGTTTTCGAATCCAACCGTCGGATGTAGCCACCAATTTCGGTCCTTTCGATATACTGGGGGTGATCTGGGCCGTCGAATTTGATCGTGGCCACGTCTCTTGTCCGTCAGGGTTTCGCCTTTCGAGGGCAATCGTGGCCACGTGGATGACCCTGCCTTCTTAAACCAGGCATTTTCCTCCTTTGGGAGTTACCGTGCTCTCGAATCTTAAAAAAAAACTGTTGACCTTTTTGTTTTGATGATGTTTAACAAACAATTTACTTCTAATGTTGTTTGTCTAGTATTTGTATTTTCGTATTTATTCTAGGCAAACAACGAATTGGAGGATGGATGGAATTGCGCCATAACGATCATATCAAATGGAGGTTGGCGGAATTGTGGAGTGAAGCAACATACAATTCAAGTTAAAGATCAAGTTCAAGCTTCATCCGCAAAGTGTACCAAGTCAAGCTTATTGAAGATCAAGATCGGCTTGGGTAATCTAGTTTAGGTTTTATATTATGTGTGTTAAGTACCTTAAGCTCAATATCATATACACATACGTATTTGGTTTCTATGTATATATATAGTTATATATATACATGCATGGTTTTGGGTTTTCATGTTTTGGACATACTTGCAAAATACATGAGTTTTTACAAATAGAAATTCAATTTGAGAAATTCTTTTTCAAACATGTTTGTTTTCATGTTTATAAACATTTCGCAAAGTTTCATCAAGTTTGGAATTGATTTGTTATGTTTAAAGGAATTTACAAATTCACGTTTTCGTTCGTGCACATGTTCGTGCATGTTTTACAAAACTGATAAGTTTTCACAAATGAGAAGTGATATTTGAAAAATTCTTTCTCTGACATGTTTATCTACATGTTTATAAACTTTCCTCCAGTTTTTACTATTTTTGGAGTTGATTTACTATGCCCAATTGATTTTACAAAATCGTGTATCACAGCAGATTTTCAGAAACTGTATTTTTGTGTTCAAACATTTATTTCTCTCAACTGGGAAATTCTTTTTCCGAAATTCTTTCTCTGACATGTTATTCTACATGTCTAGAACATTCCCACAAAATTTCATAATTTTTGGAGTTCATTTACTATTTTAAATTTATTTTATAAAACATCTGCGCATTGCTACAGTAACTCCGGTCGACCGGACCGGTCGACCGAAAAAGTCTCAGGATGTTACTCAGCTTTGCAGATAGCTCCCGGTCGACCGTACCGGTCGACCGAAGTTACTGTAGCATCCGACCGTTGCTACAGTAACGGCTAGTTCTGTTTTTTTGTTTATTTTAGTATTTTGGGGTATTTTTATGGGTTTTTGGGGTTGTTTCATGAGCCTATATATACCCCATGCCCTCATACCTCTAAGAGCTCTTAAGAAATGTTTTAAACAAGTTTAAAGGATTCTAAACAAGGGTTTAAGTTTGTTTAATGTTTGTTTAGAAGCTTTTAAGCAATTGGGTGTTTGATTTTGTGAATCAATTCCACAAGAGCTTGAGGAGATCATCTATTGAAGTTTGAGCTTCCAACTATTCTCCCTCCATCTCTTGTCATCTATAGAGAAGTTTCCTTAAACTCAATTCTAGCATTTTATAAGTTTTGTTCTTAATTTCATAAGCTAGATTTAATATTGAGTTTATATTGTTTTATCTTTTTGTTCACACACAACCTATTGAGCTTATAGTATTTACATTCATAGTATATTTTGGGTTGTGGGATTTGTGACTTAGATTTGTGCTTAATTGAGTTCTCACCTTGTTAGAGAGAACAATCATTCATTATATTGTGTTTAATTGAGAGATTCACTTGTAATACACTTGTACACCGAGAGAAGTGTGTGGTGAGAGACGGGGTCGAATCCAAGAGGAGTGGCGTCGGTTGACGTACCTAGGGAGAGGTTGTAACCGAGCACTTGAGGAGGAGGACACGGGCTAGGACCAACACTTAGTGTGTGAGGTGTGATTACATAGTGATTGTATTGTGAGGTGTAAACGTTGTTCGGGTGAACGTAGAAAACCCGGTTGTGATAGTGGAGATCTCCTCGAGGTGAGGAGCGGGGACGTAGGTCGTGGGGACCGAACCTCGTAAACATATTGCTTTGTTTGTGATTGCATCGGCGCACTTGTTTTTCATGTTCATATCTTACATCGCCTTTGTGGATTGCTTGTTGATCATCTTGCCCTATCACACTTGTAGTTATTGTTTACCCTTGTGTTAGTTTGCATATCCTTGCACATATCTTATTGTATATCTCTTTGTTAGGATATATCATCTTGTGTTAGTTTTATATCCTTGAACATACATTGCCTACATCTCTTTGTTAGGATATATTACTTTGTGTATATTACATATTCTTGCTCATAAGTAATTATATATCATCTTGCAAGAATATACTTGTTAATTATTTTTAATTGACATTTAATCGGATTAGATTAGCATAAGACCCTAATCACCCCCCCCTCTAGGGTCTAACAAAAACTTCTAAGGAAAGAGTTCCCGCTTCATCCTTCAATGGCTCCAAGATCTAAGAGGTGCAAAGTGAGGGGCACAGGCCCCGGGCGCTATTCCGACCGTCTCTCCGTCGGCGCACCCGCCAGTGTACCGGAGCCGTGTTTGGGTAAGTCGATGGGTTCGCTGGACGACCTCTGTAGGCGTCAAAAAATGCTTACAGACATCCAAAGGAAGTGAGACAACACGTGCACACCAACAGACAGCAAAGTCCCACAAAAGCAGTAGTTGATAAACAACTATTGTGTTATTTTCTTGAAAGTTGTAACTTTTGTTTATTTTTCATTGTAATCTCCTGTAAACGATCGAAGTTTAAATGGAATCCGCAATGGAAACGACTTTCGCTGAAAACAACCTCGTGTAGGTCATAGGCACCGGATCGGGGAGATGAGTGTCGCTCATTATCCTGGGATTCCGCCGTCCTTTGGTAGTTTCCCTGATTTGGGGAAAAGTTAGCCCTATTTGCCTTTAGAGGGTGATTTCTGTCTCCGCAGGTGAACTCAACCTTCAGCGGGAAGGAGGCGAACTCGTTTTTTGATAGGCGAGTTCGGCCTTCTCCTGGTGGAGGGGAGTGTTGTCTGTACGGATAGACCTTGTTCGAAATGGGCTTCCCCTTTCGACAAGCGAATTCGCCCGTCCCTGTTTGATGGGCAACTTTGCACTTACGATGAATTTTGTCTTGATTTTTTTTTCTTTCTTTCTTGCAGCGACCTTTTCCGATGAGGCTTTTTCGGAGGGTGTGGCTGTTGGCCACGCTGGGGGTATGAGCTATACAGCACCTCCTCGATTTCCCTCATTGGCTCCAGTACCCTCGTTCACCGCTGATAAACCCCATGGCCTAGTGAAGAGGGTTACAGATGGTCATCACTTGACGTTACGAGAGTTGACGACCGATGCGGCGCTGATAGATGACGTTAGGACGGAGCTGCCCAAACCTTAGTTTTTATTCGGCGACGCTATGACCGACCCTTCCGTCCTGTTTCTCAAAGAGAGCAGGTGGTTCTTCACGGTAGAGGGGACTCATTACTACCTTCCCAGCATGCCGAGAGGGTTTTCGATTGTCGAGCTACGGCCCCTCGCGGTCCCTCGGGCGATGAACTGGGATTTGACCCCAACTCAGGACGGGGTCACTTGTGGCGTCTTTACGGGCTCTACGGCTGGGTATGGAGTGGAGAGCTCATGCAAGCACGTGATGGGTCTGCGCCTTGGCCTACTGTCCGCTGAACCGCCTGCGGGGGAGTCGACAGCGGTGGCGGAGACCTTCCGTCACCGCTTCTTCCGAGCTGGTGGGAGCTTTCCCCCGAAGGACTTCAGAGCCCCGGGGTGGGTCTACTCTGCACCCGGCAGCGACACTTGGTGGTCCAAGATCACCGACTATGTTCTGGCCGAGAATGCTGACCTCAAGAATACAGAGCTGTATGTGGCCATCGAAGCCACTCGACATGGTTTGTGGATCAACGCTTCTCAGTTCCATAGCATCCTGGAACTGTATTGTGCGGAAAGCAGCACATTTTTCACCCCCAACGGTGAGCTTGGCATCACCCCTCACGAGATGTATGACGTGTCGGGGCTGCCTCTGGGAGACTTTCCTTACGAGGAGTACGTCCCCGATCAAGATGAGATCGATCAGCTATCGGACCATTCCCCTTTGGCGGTTGAAACTCTGTGGGAGTTACTCTGCCACTACCACATCTGCCTTAGTACCTTAGGGGCAGCGGATCATAAAGGGAAGAAGAAGAGGACTCCGGGGATCAGCTACAAGAATTGGGCTGATTATCTGTTCCCGGGGAACGATGTTAAGGGGAAGCCTGCTCTCCCATTAGGCGAATGCGACCAGTCCGAAGTGGAGGCGAGGACAGCTGAAGAGGGAAGCACCATGACTCTCGACCGTGACGAGGGCGGATTTAAGTCTGGTACGGTCCTTCACTCATTCCATCATCAGGCGAAGTCCCCCATCTCCGGGAAGGCTCTGTTCGTGGGGTACCTCATGTTATGGTTGAAGAGGTGCGTAATCCCCACTCACTCTTTCGAGGCTCTTCCAGTGGAGGTTGTGTATCCGGTGGTTTGCTTAGCTCACGGGAAGTCTTACTTCCTGGTATCGGCGATGATAGCGTGCATTCATCGGGGGCTCCGCACTCTGACGGCCCAATTCTGCCGTGTGTCGGTCCTCGACGAGGGGGAAGGAGAGGTTATTAGAACCCCCAATCCTAGGTTGGGGTTGCCATACACCTACCTGATGGCGTGGTTCGTATACCACTGTGAATGTTTGATGAGCGCCCCAGTGACGCTTCAAGGCGACAAGTTCATCCCATTCATCCAGCGTTTGGAGAGGTGCTCCTGGAAATGCAAGGACATCCCCGATGCACGGAAGACGCTCTCCCACTTCGGGCATTATAATTTTCGCCGCTCCTTCCCTTATTTCAGTGGGGGAGGATATGGAGAATCCCTCAGGGATGCACCGACAGCGGATCATTACACAGTTCTCCCTCGTGGCGCCTTTCGCTGGTTAGTGAACATCCGGCCGGGGTATCACGTTTTACGAACGGGTTCTACGTGCTATCTCGAGCCGTACATCCCTTGTAGGTTGTCCGCCAGTTTGGGTATGACCAACTGTACGTGGGCAACGCCAATCCCCATCTGCACTTTGAAGGAGGGCTGGTGGATGGAGCTCGGGGATGGTTCTGGACTCACACTGGCGGTACCAATGCCCGCTTTGAGTTACCCGCGAAGGATCGTGATTTGCACCACACGCTCTTGTACTGCCGGTGGTATCGGGGCGCCAACGCTAATCCCGATGACTTCTAGTTTCAGAGCTCGTGTCTAGCGGAGCACGGGCGTCGTCCAAGAGGAGCTACCCGTCCTTCGAGGCGGAGGGGCCATCCAACTGCTAAGGAGCGGCTCATGGAGGATCCTACCGAAGACCCTAAGGGTAAAGACGCATGTACAGATGAATCCGAGGCGCCCGAGACATGAGCTCCTCTTCCCAGTCTTCCATCGGATCCCCAAGGCGAGCGAAGGGAGCCTGTTGAGTTAACCCGGGCGAGTAAGCGCCTGGAGCAAGCCCGGAGCGTGATCGCTGGGCGCATGGGGATGCCTCTGTTATCTCCAAGCAGTTCGTTGCTCTCGAAACAGCAGCGAGAAGCGGCGGAGGGTTCCAGAGCGGAAGCGGCCAAGAGGGCCCGTAGCGAGGAGACTGTGGTGACCACCAGAGCGGCGGATGGTTGGGACGATACTGTCTCTGGGGCGGGAGCTGCTCAACCTGCCCCTTCTGCCGCACCGTGGGCAGCTCCGGTGATTTCAAAGGACACGCTTCCTTCATCCGATGTGGGGCCACAGGCGGGGGTCTCAACGACTCTCGCACCTGCACCAGGAGGTAATCTTCCGGCGCGGTACTCTTGTGTACGAAGTCGGGTTCGTATTTTTTGACTATTCATATTGGATCCGTGCAGGTGTAGTCGAGAAAGCGATCCTCATTCCTTCTGACGAAGAGGAGGGGAGTGGAGACAGAGGAGAACTAGGGGGTTCAGGTAAGCATGAGTTTTAGTTCTGTTGATCCTTCTAAGCCAAGGAGGCATTTATCAGTCTCCTTTTTGTATCCGCAGTTGGCCCTTCTCATGAAGCTGCTGGCAAGGAGGATCCACCCTCTTAGGAGGGTCATTCAGGCGAATCAGAGACGGACGTCGACGCCTCAATTCATGAAGCGCTATTGAGCGAGGAGGAAGTATCGGCCCCTGCGGGTCAACAAGGGGGAACCTCCACCTTCGAGGGAGTACCGGTCGGGGGTGAACGTTCGGTGCAAGAGTCTCCAGCTCAAGGGGGAACCCCCACTGGGTTGATGGCCACTTCCTTGTCTGTGGCGACCTGCGATTCTCCCGCTGCTACCCTGGTGGCACCAGCGGTCGTTCCGGCTCTGGCGGCACCAATCGCTGCTTCCGCAGTCATGACCACCAGCACCTCAATCGTGACTTCACCCTCGGCCGAGGA
>BQKN01062882.1:98421-122953 GCA_022839385.1 Asparagus kiusianus | reverse complement strand
GCCTTGATGTAAATCAAGAACGGTTTACCTGATTTTGGTGCAACAAGAACAGGGGGATTCATCAGATATGCCTTGATATCTTCGAATGCTTTTTGGCAGGTGTCGTCCCAAATAAATGACACACCCTTCTTGTTTAGCTTAGAAAATGGTTGGCACTTCCCGGAAAGATTCGAGATGAACCGCCTGATGTAAGCTAAACGCCCTTGCAATCCTCTGAGTTCTCTTAGATTCCTCGGGGGTTGCAATTCATTTATCGCTTTTACCTTGTCTGGGTCGATGTGTATACCCTTCGTGGTGACGACGAATCCAAGAAATTTTCCGCTGGACATTCCGAGGAAGGATTTTGTGGGATTCATCTTCAACTGATGACTCCGCATAAGATCAAACATCGTTCTCAAGTCCTTGATGTGATCTTCTTTGTAGCGGCTTTTTACCACCAGATCATCGACGTAGCATTCAACCGTTTTCCTGAGGTGTTTCTGGAAAATCTTAGTCATCGCTCGTTGGTATGTGGCACCCGCATTCTTCAGACCGAAAGGCATCACCGTATAGCAGAAGATACCGAGGGGCGTTCTGAATGCTGTATGTTTCTCATCGTCTGGGTGCATCTTGATTTGATTATACCCCGAAAAGCCGTCCATGAAAGACATTCTTTCGAATCCGCATGTATTGTCGATAATGACATCCGTGATTGGGAGAGGGAAATCGTCTTTCGGACACGCTTCATTCAGGTTCCTGAAGTCAATGCAAATCCTGATTTTGCCATTCTTCTTCATGACAGGAACGATGTTGGCTAACCAGTCTGGATGTTGTTCCTATCGGATAAATCCTGAGTCGATCAACTTCTTAACTTCTGCCTCGATGGCTTCCATAATCTACGGACGAAACCGTCTTTGCTGTTGCTTGACAGGTTTGGCATCCGGCTTGATGTCAAGGCGGTGCATTGCCACATTGGGGTCAAGCCCTGGCATGTCTTCATAGTTCCAGGCGAAGACATCAATGTACTCTCTGATCAAGGTAATTAACTCTTCCTTCTCATCTAAGGGGAGACTACCACTGATGAATATGGGCTTTGGATTGGCTTCATCACCCATATTGATCTGGACTACTTCGTCTTCGGTGGGTGGCTCTCTCTGTTCGAACCTATCACCATACTGCATGTTTAGGTGATGAACCCATGGGTCCTCCCACGTTGGCATTTGATCATCATCCTCCATCGTAGACGGATCAGCTGTAGTCATGTTCGACATCAAGGTCTTGAACATTTCCCCTAAACTTGTGTCGGAATCCTCCGCTGAAGAGTCTGGCAAGTACCCATCCTTAGCTTTGTTAGCAATTTGATCGATGATTTGCCAACCACATTCGTCATCTGATGAGACATAGCCTAAGCCTCTCTTGTGACGGTAATAATTGTCCGGTTTCCCTTTTGGGACATATGCCGTTTTGACTGGGACACGGGAACCTCGATCGAAGTATAAACCTTCTCCGAGTGTAAAGTCGTACCCTTGTTTTTCCATGAGCGTACGCGCTTCCGGACTATACTTTGATAAGTGTAGACCAGATTTGTCGTCGTCTTCATCTTCTCTTAGGAAATGATCTGGCAACGGAAGACTTTCTCCTTTACCGTAGATCACTTCTTTTTGTCCTCCTGTTTTGGCAGGAATAATCCGAGTTGTTCCGAAAGAATGCTGGGGACGCTTCTTCGTTACATAAGAATTTCGGAGCGGCATACATAACTCGGGATTATCGTATAATCCCTTTATCGCATCATCAAGAGACAAGGAATACTCTAAATCACGATTCATTTCAATATCGGCAAGTTGCCAGTTACAACCGCCATCTGACAACTGTTCGTCGTCGAGATTGATTATAAAGGGTACAATGTCATTCAAAACAAAACCACCATTGTAATCGAATCCGGCCTCGGAATCAGCTTCTTCTCCGCTGTCCGTGCCCTGGATCGATGGTTCCGTATCGGATTCGTTACCATAAAGGAGAGAATCTGTGAAGTAATTCTCATACCCTTTGAATGGTTGCTTATCCGCGACCACCGTCCTAACTCTTCCATCAGTGTCGACACATTTCAAACACTGATGTAGGGTGGAGGGAACTATAACATTACTATGGATCCAAGGCCGACCCAATAGTAAGTTATAGGATGTCTCAGCATCAATCACGTAGCACGTGACCTCCGTCTTTAGATCGCCCATTTGGCACTTTATTCGGATTTTCCCCAAAGGTCTTGACCCGCTGGTGTTGAATCCGTA
Organism: Asparagus kiusianus; assembly: GCA_022839385.1. Classification (NCBI taxonomy): domain Eukaryota; kingdom Viridiplantae; phylum Streptophyta; class Magnoliopsida; order Asparagales; family Asparagaceae; genus Asparagus; species Asparagus kiusianus. Next base: position 120,686 of record BQKN01062882.1, on the reverse strand, counting down.
AATGACCGTGCCTGTAGATGCCAGCTTGCTGACTGGAATGCCAAGGCTGTGCATTAGGCGAAGTGGCATAATACTTACAGCGGAACCCGGATCCACTTGGATTCGGTTGACCTCGCTGGAGCCAATGTACCCAACGAAGTACAAGGGCCGGTCATGATTTGAATTCTTCGTCTGCATGTCCTCTTTAGTGAAGGTGATGCAGGGAAGATTCTTGGCCGCCACATTACACTGTTGGGCTAACATTTCCAGTTCTTCGGGAGCTGGTTTGATCCTGGTGAGGAATGCCTCCGAATCGGCCAAGGCTTCTTACAAGGCTTCTCTAGTTTCCTTGGACAATCGGAGTAACTCGTACAGCGTTATCCGTGCTGGAATATTGGCTAGCTGAGCCATGATGTCGAAGGCACGCGGATTTTTTGAACTCTCCGGTTTGTCCTTTCCAATCGGACGACTGAAACGAGACTGCTTCGGATTCTGAACCTCCTCGGGCCCCTTTTCTTTCTGTTTGTTAACCGGCTGCCGTCGAGCATCTTCAACCGGTTTGGGAACTGTAATCACCCCCAGTTCTGTGAGAGTCTTGGCTGGTCCTCGTTTTGTCACCCCCTGCTCAGCAAATTGATCGCCAGGGGATGGATATTTGAAGTGGTATTCATTTCCACTCCGGGTCGCAAAGACCTCCTGTTCCTCGTCGGAAAACGGAAAAGCGGTGATCCTTTCATCATCTTCTCCTGGGATGGTAGAAACTCCGTAACAAGACTTGCCTTTCCCTTTGGACTTTTTCTTGGATGACGATCCGGCCCATTGTTCATCTTCAATCAGGTCGGGGTGCACCCAGAGAATTTTACCGTTTAGGGCTGTGTGAGGCACAAGTCCCTTTTGGCGTTGTCCGTGCGGGTCGTCATTCACCGTCTTCATCCCGACTTTGGTGACATGCTTCGGCTCAAACCAAGCTATAGGTACTGATCCAAAACTAATCGACACCGCGTTTGCTCCCACATTCTTAGCCGGTTTCGGAGTTATGACCCCTACGTCGATCAATGCCTGGATCTTGTCCTTGAGGTGGTAGCAAGACTTCGTTGGGTGGTGGACCGCTCTGTGGTACGCGCAGTACTTCAGGTCCGTTACCTTAGTGGCTCCTTCATGATCCACGATCGTCGGCAACTGGATTTTGTTGTTCTCCAACAAGTACTTGAAGATGCCGGGGACTTCATCATCCTTGAAGGAGTATACTTTGGGAAACCTCGGCTCCGAAGACTTTTGCTTCTGAGACCGTTGCTGCTAATGCGGCTGCGATTGTTGTGGCGCTCGCTGCTGCTGCTGTTACTGAGGTTGCAATTGAAATGTCTGGTTAGCATCAACAGCATTAACATGAGCTTTACCTTTCCCTTTCTGGTTGAAGTTCTGCTTCGGAGGATTAGTAGCAGGTTGGCCTCTCTCCACCTTCTTTCTCCTAAGGAAACGCTCAGCTTGTTCTCCTCGAACCTTCAAATCCTTCCAGGTCTTGGATGGTGCTGTGCCCATTGCTTCCAACACGTCCAGCGAGAGGTTGTTGTGGCAGGTTTGGAGGATGAATACCTCGGTGATCGGGTCCCGGCAATTCATCGCCTTGTTCCGGAACCTTTTGACGAAGGTGTCGACCAACTCCCCGTCTTTTTGCTTCTCATCGAGCAACGATCCGATAGAGATTTCGGTGTCGTCATCAAAGAAATTCGCGAGGAACTTAGTCTCTATGTCGTCCTAGCTGTTTACGCTTCCTGGCTTGAGGCGACGATACCAATCGAAGGCAGCTCTGCGAAGAGTGCCGACGAATGACCGTACCATCAGAGGCTCATTACCAGAGATGACTCCCAAGTGCGATTTGAAATCAATCAAATGCTGAGTAGGTGAACCCATCCCATTAAATGGCGTAAAGTTAATTAGACTGAACTTCGCCGGATATGGGATTGATTCCCACTCTCTCGGGTATGGACAATGAATGCCCGTCTTTTTCGTCTCTTGAGCAGAGATCAATGTGTTGATCTTGCTCTTGAGATTTTTAATTTTTAGGTTTTCAACTGTGTCTTCGCTAACATTCTCGTTACCACCCCCTGGGTTGATGGGAGGGTTGTTAGCATTGTGAACCTCATTTGTGTCTTCATCTTCCAGGTTGTTCTGGTTGGGACGACTTGGTTCGCCTTGTTGATTCCTCAATGCTTGAAGCTGTTGGTCATGCATCTCTCTCATGTTCTGCATAGCCATTTGCATTTCGAACCTAAAGGTCTCCTGTTGTTTGGCCATGGCATCTTCAAGCATCTTGGCCACTTGCTCCGCGCTTATCATAAACGCCTCGCGGGGTTGTCCTTCACTGGACACTGTATTATCAGACGCCACTGCTGAGCCGGCATCTGATTCTTCATCTCCCGAAGGTACTCTTGTTCGGACTCTACCATACGTCGCGCAAATGATAGCCCCGGATTGTAGACGAGTTACACGTCGGGGTATTTCTGGAACCGCCTCGGGGTTATCCTGAGCTGATGTTCCTGTGCTGGTCATATTTGCGGTGACCCTTGAATGCTCACCATCTTCGACCCTCTTTCTTCTTCGTTGGAAATGCCTATGCCTTGGTTTTGGCGTTCCATTACTGAGTCTTTCAAACACAAAGACTCTCTCAGGGACTGCCTTGACGCAGTTGCACTCAGAGAGTACCGCCCGAATGAGCTTCGAACAAGGACATTGCGTTTCGAGCCTTCGAGGGCTCCTCTTTCTGGTTTTACTCGTACCCCCGGCACGATAGTACAGCTCGTCCGTTTGAGTGGCGGAGCAACCTATAGTGCGTTGGCACGATCTCTCAGGTATAACGTTGTCATCATCAGACGACAATGTTTCCTTCTGAGGAATAATTGTCTTCTTCGGACCATCCAGAGTCACACGCCTTGAAACGCGCCTTTGTGGGCGTGAATCTTCAGCGGGCTCTTGCACTTCAATGCGCAGGGTTGTGCGCTTGGGTGCCATAATTTTCTCCAAATGTTGAGGGTTGCAGCGACCCCCAGCATGTTGCATTGGTTGGGACTTCTTCATTGGCCCCAAGCGTTCCTGTACTGGAGCTTTACCTCGTTCCTTCGGAAGTGGGCCGAGGCACTCCAAAACTTATTTTCTCTTCTAGGATGGTCCTGCGGGATCTCCCTGAGCAGTTGCAGAAATTACCGGCTGTTTGGATTGATTTGCCGGGTGTTGAATCTTCGGAGGCTGCGGTTGTCGCTCCTTGGTCTGAACCGTTGCTTCAGACTTTGGCCTCCAAACCTTGCGAGTTGGTGGCGGCTTTTTGACCACCTCCTTCTGCAGCTTCCGACGGGCTTCTTCAGCTTTGGCCCGTGCTTGCGCCGATAACGCGCGCCGTTTGCGGATGCGCTCCTCCAATGTCGAGCGATTCCGTTTGACACGGACCCACTCCATTGTCGATGGTTTGGACGAACCACCCTTCACTTGCTGTTGAGGCTGTTCGCCTCGTTTGTTCTTCAGATCCGCATGGTAGCGGACCCCGTCAACGGACTCCATGGCCTTGGCGAATTGCTTCGCGAGGCGTTGACGCTGCCTCTGGCGGGCTCTCTTGGAGAGAGTCACCACGCCTTCAATGGCGGATTTGACCTTCTTTGAGGTCGGTAGGGCCTCACTCAACGCAGCTTCGGCGTCGATTGGGGTGAGGTCGTCGTTGGTGGCTTCAACTTCATCACACCAACGGACTTTTCTCCTGGAGGAGAACTTCTAAAACTTCTTGGACTTGGGGGAGGAGGTAGATCCGGACGAGGACACGTACTCCTCGTACTTTTGCTGGTCAAATTCATACTCGACCTCCTCTACGACCGGGATCGAGATCCGCGGCTGCGACACTCCGATCTCGGCAGCGAGATCGGTGGCTCCCACTATGGTCGCCAGATTGTTCGCGGGAAAAATCAGATTCTTCTTCATTGACGAACTCATTGCACTCAATGTTAACAACTTTTTACATTTACAAAGATCCGGTCTTTTTATAAGAACCGGTTACAACGAAATTCAAAACAAATAAAGAAAAATTACAACTTTCCTTATTTAACGAACAGATCGCGAGCTCCTGTTTTGCGGTCACTCGCTTTGTGGGTTGTTTGCCTGTGCCGGGGTTGATTACCGTGGACCACCGTGCAATCTCGATCCAAACAGATCTACGTGGTATAACGGGTATTATCCCACCAAGGAGATAATAGCCGAGAGGGATCGTTTCACCAAGGAAACGACCGCTCGAATCTCGGGATCTAAGAACCAAGCTTAGATCCGGAGTAGAATAACGTAGATCTGAGGATTAGCCTCTTCGAACTCCTGCCTTGTTTGTCACGGGTGCTCGCCAAGAACTGAATCCAAGGGTCCAAGTCTCCAAGCCTTCACAAATCCGAGTTGAGGTGACAATCCGGCAGAGTTTCGGCTCTTCAGAAGTTCAGAAAAAGTCCTCTCAAATGAACAACCACCCCCCCTATTTATAGCCTCTCTGAACTGTGCATTGCTACCCAAAAGAGGGGGGGGGGAGGTCGGACCACCCTGGGGTGGCTCGGCGTGGGCCGAGCCACCCCGGGTTGGTTCGGTTTGGGCCGAGTCCCCCGGGTGTGTTCCGTTTTGGTGTTTTCCGTCGTTCGGTTGTTTTCCGGTTCTGTATTGAGTTCGTTTGATTTGTTCGGGTCTTGATTTGATAGCCCGAGTCTTCATTTGGCAGTAAATCCGCCTCGGTGTTTGAGTTCAAGTCCGTTTTGTTGTTGAACGACTCGTTAACTTTCTGAACCGTTGGATTGGTTCCGCACGCCAACGTATTCCGTTGCTTATGTGCCTCATCGCCTCGTCGCTCGAACGTCTGTTGATTTGTCGAATCATCGTGCCGAGCCACGATAAGGGACCTATAGGTAATTTTATACGCCTACACTCATCTCAGCTGGTGCCATGCGATAGGGTGCGCGGGATATCGAGGCTGTGCCTGACTATAACTCAATACAGAACTCAACCTCTCTCACAGGAGGTAATCCAGGTATGTCCTGAAAGACATCCTGATACTCTGAGACAACTCTAGTCTCCAATAAATCAACACCCTGATCCTGTTGCATCACCTCCTCGATGTATGCCAGAAATAACTCTGCAAAATGGTTACCCTGAGAGGTTGCCACAATCATCTCGGACCCATCGGACGCTCGCAAATTGACTGTCTTCACAAAGCAATCAATACTAACATGGTAGGAAGACAACTAATCCATACCAAGGATGACATCGAACTCGGACATATGCAACACTATCAAATTGATAACGAACCCTGACTCATCTAAACTGATAGTACACCTCGTACAAACGCTCTCCAGAAGTGATATCTTACCTAAAGGGGTGGAAACCGATAAAGGGGTGTCTAATGGTTGAGCTACGAGCTGGAGTCTAGACATAAAATCATACGAAATGAAGGAATGCGAAGCTCCCAAATCGAAGAGAATACGGGCGGGAAAAGAATTCACAAGAAACGTACCCTCCACTACTGCTCCGCTAGCTCCATGATCATGCGGTACTACCGCAAATATTCTGCCTTTGGCCGGAGACTGCTCTGCTACTAGTGCTGGAGAATATGGTACTATCTGCCCCTAAGGAACCTCCTAAACTGCCTGAATCTGCCCCTTCAGTCTTTTGTGCTGCTGGCGGTACCTCAAGTCTCGCCTGCTAGCCCTGAACTCTGCCCTACTGTCACTGCTGCTGTTGGTTTGGGTCCTTGCCCTGCTGAGCTCCTGCTGGTGCGCCGCGACACTCTGATGCCTTATGCCCGACCTTGCGGTAGTTATAGCAAACTCCCTGGAACTTTCGCTGCTGATGAGCTCTCTGATCATGCTAGGGTCCCTTCTTATGAGGACCTTGTTGCTGCTACTGGGATCCAGAAAAAGGTCTCTTGTTCTTTTCCATATCCCCGGTCTGTCCTACCTTGGTCTTCCCTTCTTTATCCTTCTGGAACATGACAGTCTCAATCTCCTGTGAGGTGGCGGCTTCTGCTACCTCTCGAACTAAATAGAATTTCCTCGAGACGAGGTAATGACGGAGATTAGGATGGAGCCCTGCTAAGAACATCTGAGCCTGGCGCTCTCCTGTCTGCCACATGCCTATGAAGTGCAGCAACTCCATAAATCTACTCTCAAAATCTGCTACTGACATATCCCCCTGAGTCAGCCGGGACAACTCAAGCTCCTTCCCAGTCCGTGCTACAGAAGAAATATACTACCCATCAAAGAAATAAACAAAGTCCTCCCACGTGAGGGTCATCCGGTGCTCTGGGGTGAACTGAAGCCTATACCATCTCCCGACGTCTCCTTTCAGACTGTAGGACGCCAATCGCTGCTTCTGAACCGAATCCACATTAAGTATATCGAGGATGTTACTCACATCCTCCTTCCACTTATGGGCTGCAAGAGGATCTGCTAACCCCTGGAACTCCGGTGCTCTCATATTTTGATACCTCTCAACCATACGGAGCCAAGTCTCCTGCTCTGCTACTCTATCTAAGATTGCTGATGGAATAACTACAGGTGCGGCCTCTGAGGGTCTCTCACTGATAAGAACTGCTGGTATCCCCTGCGACTGATCTGCTGGTGGTGGTGGTAGTGTCGGTGGCGCGATATGACTCACCACAAGCTCCTCAATTGCTGCCATCCTAGCTATGATGGGAGCCATGAGATCAATAAGATACTGGGGAGCCTGCTGTGGCTCAGGTGGTGCCTACTGTGGCTCGGGTTGAGCTTACTGTGGCTCAGGTGGAGCCTGCTGCGACTCTGCCTGTCCAGCTTTTCGAGTACGAGGTCTATCACGTCCTGCCATCTCTCTCTGATCATAAGAAAACAAGAGTTTATGAGTCCAATTAAACATATACACATACGTAGCATATCACAATATGATTTTCACAAAAATTTAGTATTCACCCAAATACTTTAAGTTTACTCAAAATAGTTGTCATAAAAAAAATATCCTCAAATTTTAAGATATACGCATATATCGTCCTCACTCATACTAGGGAATCCTTACGGACTCTATACATGAATCCTAAGAAACTCTATCCTAGCTCCACGACTCGACACAGGATGATCCTAAGGATACTGGAACTAGAGCTCTGATACCAACTGTGACGCCCCTGGGTTCACACAAGGCTGCAGTCCAAGGTGAAACCAAGAATGTCAAACCTGTCATGCACCACACTATGCAATAACATGTTTCACCATCACAATTACTATCTCTCTAGTAGAGTAAAATAACAGGTGTAGGTACAAAAGCAAGTAAAAGATAATACAAGAGTCAACTGATGAAATAATAGAGACCAAATTAAAATTTCATCATCTAACATACTAAAGTACAAGTCAATGTTTGAAGTGAATAAATTGAAAATTCTCAACAAGTCTCAAATACAAATGTCTGAATAAAAGGAAATAAGGCACACAACCTTTACAACTTCTAGAATAAACTCTCAAAATGTCTAAACAAATCCTACAGTGGAGCTCAAAAGTAAAATATAACTATAATAGAATAGCTGAAGCTAAAGTGTCTCGTCATCAACCTGTGACTCTCCGGGCTCCGGGCTCGTTACTTGAAAGGAGGAGGGATAACGAGCGTCAAAACGCTAGCGAGCAACATCATAACCAACCCCAAAGGAAAAGGGCTCGTTGTATACAGAAAATACAGTTATAACATATATATATATAATCACAAATCCTATTTAGGTAATTACAATGTGAGCATAAGTACGTGGAGCGAAATAATCCAAACAAGGAACCCTCGTATATATACTATGTAGCTCAGATTGTAAATACCTATGTATAAGAGGATTTTAGTATTTAGGAAGTTACAACACGAGCATAGGTACGTCGAGCGAAATAATCCAAACAAGGAAACCCTCATGTATATACCTTGTATCTCAAATTGTACATCCCTAAATACCAAACCCAAAATCTAATACAAGAACATTAATAAAAGAAGGCAAACTCATCTTAGATTTAATTACGGTGTCGTGTCACAACTCATATAAATGTCATATCCAGCCTATGTAAGTGTCAGTGTAAACACTCAAGGTCTAAACTGATGTAAAGGGTGTCCAACACATGGACTGCGTATGAAAACTATCCAACACATGGACTGAATGTGATAAATGTCCAACACATGGACTACACATTATAATTGCCTAACACATGGACTAGATAAAATATATGAACAGGTGCATATTCACTAATCTCACACGTCTCGGTGCGCAAACCTAAACTCGTGTCCACATGACATCTCACATATAATGATACATGTTATAAACATAAATTCTAAAGGTAGATATCCGAGGCGACTCCTCGCTCATATAGATGTATGCAATAACAGTAAACATGCCAAAACAATTTCGCTTAAAACGAAACAACCCAAACAGATCCAAAACGAGGAAAAACTAGAAGTTTCCTCGTCAGTCGACTCATGAGTCGACTGGGATCATCGGTCGACTCATTAGTCGACTTGACAGACATCAAGAAGAAAGCAGAAAGAAAAATCTCCCGTCAGTCAACTCATTGGTCGACTCATCTGTCGACTCATGAGTCAACTGATAAGTTGACTGACAGGTCGACTGAGCAGATCAAAAACAAGTTTCGCATAAAAGTAATTATTTGCAAAGATTTTCAAACTAACATGATCTTTTCATCTTTTTCAGCAGCATGCAATTAATTCTATAATAAGTGTACAAACTGAAAGGCAAGATTCACATGTGATTTCTTACACAAAACCCTAAATATATTTTTCCATATTTAAAACGCATTGAAATCAATAAATCGCATGAAACCTAAGTTTAAACAAATTCTAGATCTAGATCTACATTTACAAAATCATTAGTGAGTTTTTATTATATTGAAAATGTAGATCTTGCTGCTCATAATATAAAGTATCTATCTTTATGCACAAAAATACGTTTTAGGCTCAAGAAAAACGAAATTAAACTCGAAGAAAGCTACACAAACAGTGGGTGAGAGCTGGGTGAGATGTTACTCGCATCTGATATACTAGAACAACCCTTGAATCCGAGAGAGAAAGATCCCCTTCGTTTCACCTCGCCAAAACTCGCTGAAATCCTCTGAAAATTCCCTAAAAATCACGAAAACGAGCTAGGGTTTGAGAGGATAGAGGGGGCTAGGGTTTTCTCTGGGGTCCGATGAGTTTTGGGGTTGGTTTCGGGTAGGAGAGTTTTTATGTAAGCGGTCAAACCCAAAACAAACCAACCCAAACCCGCAAAGGAAAAGAAAAACTTGTAATCAGCCCGTCAGTCAACTTATTGGTCAACTCATGAGTCGACTCATTGGTCGACTCATAAGTCGACTGAGCAGATATATATTTTCAGATTCGTGCATGTTTTGTTTTTCAGCCAAAACCAATACACGAACTCTATGAAACCACACTTATACATGTCTAGAAACTTGTTACCAAGTATATCCATGACCTCAAGTCATTTATACCACAAATAGAACTATTTATCACTAATAGTTCACATATACTTCTAACAAAATACGGGGTTTTACAAGTCGAACATGCCGACACTCCTGAGTCGATGCGAAATGTGGTGTTGGTCGACACGAAAGTTAGCAACTCGAAGATATGACCCTATGAGCCTTGCTTCTCGACGAAGCTAAAGGATTTCCCTTATCTCATATTTGTCAGCATAGGTGTCTCTTCTCAACATTGTTTAATCTTTGATGATTATCATTAAGTATCACTCCTCAACTGTCTTGAAGACTTGTCGGCTGCTGGCTCCCAATGATGCAGAAGTGATCTCCTGCTACTCACAAACCAACACGTGTGGAGCGAATGATGACTTATTTTCCAACTCACTCCTCATCACCGCCTCACTACCGTCTTACTGTATACTCATGGAGTGACCAACCTGCCCTTGGCATCTCCCATAAATAGAGAGGCTATTCGTGATAGCAAAATGTTCGCAATCTAAAACTCTTAAGAGCACACACTACACAAAAAGAAAAACACTCAGTTCTGTTACTCCACTCAAACCCAAGTTCATCAACTGACTTGATAGTCGGAGATACCATGGGGAAATTTATCCCCGTCCTCCTTGTGTGATATTTAACATCACCAAAGAAGAAAGCGGCCCCTTGTAAACTGACATTTAACATCAAAAAAGAACGGGGATATTTATTCCCAGTTCTGTAGTTAAGATGATTATGTCGACTCTGTAATTTTATTTAGCTGTGTGATATTTAACATCAATAATAATAACAACAATTATCAACCAGCTCATAACACAAACTGAGAATAACTTTCATTATCTACTTTCAGTGTAACAAACTAAGAACAATATATTCAATATAACAAACTGAGAATAATATTTTACTAAACATATATTTATACACACAAAAAATTTACATATCATATTTGGCATCTAGCATCCGGGGAATATAGCTTGAGGATCACATTGATATCCTAAAATTAAAATATAAGCGGATCAAAATAATAATAGACTGAATATACAAGTTCAATGAACATTACACTTATGGAAAATATACCTTCAGCAACACTGGCTTTCCATTTTGGGAGTTTTTCGAACAGGCCGTTAGCATCCTTCTTACCACTCTAAAAGGTTATTTCATCTTCTCAGTTAGTTCCCAAACAAAACCGAAGGCCTTAAGCCTACATTTCAAGCAGCAATGATAGCGAGATTTTAGAAAAATAAGCAGAATCAAGGTTAAGCTTTTATTCACTTCATACTCAAAATTCAACTAGAGGCCTAACAGCATTCAGAAAGAAGCAAGGAATAGGAAAAAAGTGAAAAAACGACATTTTTACTCCTAGGGTGTTGCTTCATTTCATCCTTAATTAGCGCCTGTAACATTTGCATCACGAATAAAAATCATCCAACCATAGAAAGAAACCAAAAGCAAGAAAAGGGTGGGGCAGAAGATCTTACTGCAGGTAACTTGGGAGAGCTTGCAGGTGGTGGGAAGATGCTGGATGATATCAATGGTGCTATAGAGGCAGTCGCGGTCGACATCTTGAAGGGCGGAGCAGCACCCGGAGCTCGGAGGGCCAGTGGATGCTCCAGGCACCACAAATGGTGCGCACACGGAGAGGCTGCAATAGGGAAGGGAGATGGGCTCCGAGCGACGAAGTCGGGCGACACAACAGCGAAGGGAGACGGGCGACGGAGCGATGACGACAGGCGACGGGAGATGGCGGAAGGCGACTGGAGAAGGTGAGAGGCAACGACAATGACGGCGGACGATGGCAACAGCAATAGTGTTGAGAAGGGGGATTTTCATTTTTCAATTAGGGCTGAAATTGAAAAAGTGGCAAATGAGGAGAGAGAATCGGGTTTATATGGGGCTACTAAAAGGGGTATTTTGGGAACTTTATCCTGTTTCTGTATAAATACAAGTGATTTAAGTATTGTATTTTGGAGATTGAGTTTAAAAACATACAAAAAGAGAATTGGGCTTAAAGATACAAGTAATAATGCTTGGGTTTAAAGATAAAGTTGAGTAAACAAATTGGCCTAAAAACTAAAACCCCTATAATAAAACCCCCTTTAATTACTTTGGATGGCTATCATATAAGCCCCTTAAATTCTTGTTTCAGTTGAAAAAACTATAGTCAGAATAATTCTACACTTCCGACAACCATCATCCCCATAGAGTTTGAATTTATCTTGCATAGCCTCCAATGTGACAACAATTCCTCTGTTAAAATCAACTTATCGGTTCTCATCAATAGAACGATAAGTCCTCTTAATCATTCAAATCATAATTAATTTATTAACTCTCCTCAGCTAAGTAATAAATGACTAACCTATCAACTCTCTTTAGCAGAGTGATAAGTTTTTAGAGCTTGTTCAAATCATAAGTATCATAAGTTATCGCTCTGGTGATAAACCACTTGGCAGTTTTCCTAGCAAGATGCTAAGTCCCCCAAAATCTTGTTCAACATTTTTCTTGTCACATTAATATCACACCTCTGACAATTCCACTTGTCGACTCTCCTCAATAAAGTGATAAGTCCACAAAATTGCCCCGATCATAACATTTTTTCTGTCATATTAATATCACACCTCTGACAAATCCACTTGTCGACTCTCCTCAATAGAGCGATAAGTCCTTAAAATTGCCCCAATCGTAATATTTTTCCTGTCACGTTAATATCATACCTCTGACAAATCCACTTGTCGACTCTCCTCAATAGAGCGATAAGTCCTTAAAATTACCCCGATCGTAACATTTTTCCTGTCACGTTAATATCACACCTCGGAAAAATTTATAACATTTTTCCTGTCACGTTAATATCACACCTCGGACAAATTCACTTATCGACTCTTCCCAATAGAACGATAAGTCCTCAAAATTACATCAATCGTAATATTTTTCCTATTACGTTAACATCATATCTCTAACAGTTCAACCCACCCTTCCTATTTGAACCTTTTTATTCTTATACATAAGAATAACAAATGTTCTTATAAAATTCCCTGCGGGTCAAAACCCTTTCCAGAATTATCTCTAGTGGTAACAAGGAAAATTTTTGAACTTCACTTCATGTGAATATTCATACCAAGTTAATACCATACCTCTGGCACTTATGCATTTCTTTCAATATTTAAAGCAAAAACATAATACAGGAAGAATTCTATTGAACAGTCTTACCCTAAGAGAATGACAAGTTCTTATCCCTAGCAGATGAAAGTTTTCTGGGATTATCTTAAATGATAATAAAGAGAATTTTCTAAATCAAGCCATGCATTTCTCAGACAATTTTATTACTTCAAGTTAGAACATGACAAATGCAAGAAGTAAAGGAAAAGCCAAAATCATTTTCTTTTTATTTAATCAAAAATATTAAGAAGCGATGCAAAGCCTTGTTCTTATCAAATAAAAAGAGCAATACGTAATTAAGCCTCTGGGCCCATAAAATTAAAAGATACGAGCCGGGACATAATAGCAGAAAGCTTCTCCTCATGAGCAGCTAGTACCATTACTTCAGCTTTCTTCTGAAGTTCATGCTCGTCCGACATCATTAAGGCTGAGGCAGCTTCCTTTTGAAAACGTAGGTCTTCACGTTTTCAAAAGTGAGCCTTTTCAGGATTTCTTCCTCTCGACCAAGCTCAGCCTTGTGTCGGGCCAATTCCACCTCTAATCGATCGATCTTCGCCTGAGACGTCTGTATAACAGTATTAGAAGCAACCACAGACTGGTTCTTCTGAACACATTGCTCCTGTAAGAATGCAATCTTAAGCTCCATTTCAGCTATATTTTTCTGAAGAGCTTCATACTTATGAGCAGCCTCAGCCTTAAGATCGTCAAAGGTTGATGTAATCTGAGTTGCAAGATTAGCACATCGCAGCTCCTCTAAAGTTTTCAAGTCCTTTTCAAGTCGAGAGACATTGTCTGAGTAGTGCTGAAACCATTGAGCGTTGTCCACATATTGAATGCTGCTCAAAGAGTTCACAAATATTAGCCTGAAAGAATCAAATAAAGCTCGTCCAGCACTAACTTCCTCGATCTTCATCTTCATCATGTCCTCGAACTGCCTCATAAGAATTTTTTAAGTATGGAAGGAATAACCATCGGACTTAGAGAAGCAACAGAGGGCATCACTGAGGCTCCTGAAGTTTTAGATCTCAGTGTAAGAACGGTTGGTGATGATCGTGAAGAAGCCAGAGAAGCCATGACAATCTCTAATTGTGAAGGACTTGAAGGGAGAACCATGAGCGCCCCCGCTTGGGTTGAGCTTAACATACTCTCCGTCTCTGCAGGTTTGAGGGAAATCATCAACGGAGGGGATTTCTCTTGCAAAGAAGTTGTTGTCGTCTGTGTGGGTTCTGGGAGAGAAGTAGCTGTTGCCTATTGATCGGGAGGCAAGGTCATGTTAGCAGCCTCACGAGTTGGAGAGCCTACACAAAAAAGCAGTTAGTGCCCAAAAAGAAAAATATCAGAAAGACTAGAGTGGTAATATTTACCAATAGGGGAAGGAGGGACGTAGACCGATGCCTTGTCAGAAGCGAGCGGTAGTGGAATAGCCCAACCAACGAGATTATCATCACTATCACTTTCCTCCCCATCAGCACCGTCACCGTGTGAAGAGGTCTTATAATCCACTTCTTCTTCATCATCTGCAGCCGAAGGTCTAGGAGAACTCACGATTGCATCCGTTTTAGTCATTATGCCTATTGTCGGGCTAGGGATAGTAGCCCCCATAGGTGGTAATAACGCAAAAACGGTAGGGGACTGTTTTTCACTAGGCTTTTCAAACTCGGCCACTGTAGGTTCGTCTGCGGGAGGCCTAACCCCTTCAGATCGAGACGCTATAGGCATCACCCCTGTAGTTGGAAGAGTGGCATCTGAAGCTTGACCTAGAAATGGTGAAATAACAGGGTCCATTATCGGGAAAGACTCTGTATCCCCAGTCAAACGCCTCATCCTCGCCCTCTTTATGGTTCGAAGGATGATAGGAAGAGAATTCGCTTAATAATGCAGGACCCCTGGAACGAACTCCAGTGCGAAGGGGACGATTTGCATCCGCAGATTCCTATTTTTCCTCTCTCCCAGTGGATTTAAAAGCATCCGTCATTAATTTCTAAGAATGAGAGCCTATTAATAATTTTCTGCGAGTACGTTTCTCGTACTGAACTGCTTCCTCCTCAGTAAGAGTCTTTTTCCCAGCTATCCTTGTTCTTGGAGTTCGGCAACCCTAGGACTTACTACTGGAGCGCTCTCTAGTCCCTGGTCTCTTTCTTCTTTTTCAGCTTCACCCTCATAAGATAAGAACTTGCTGATTCCTTTCAGACGAGATACTCGGGATCCTCTTCTAGATGAGTACATTCTTCTAATTTCCCATAAGCAGGACAAATTCAGCCTATAATCAGGCATCTTAGAAGCTATATGGCACCAATTGCAGAAGACCATAGAGAGGAGAGAGTTAGGCGTTTTGTGGGGTAACTTGAATGTAGCTCCAGTACAGCCTGCTGTAGAATAGTATCAGGCCCGAGCTCCTTCATATAGATTACCAACAACTATAAACCGACCCCGTGGATTCCCAATGTATAATTGATCGTACCTAAATTGTCAAGCGAACCTGTACGGTTGGTACGGCTCAATTATGCATTTCTCATTCTGCCTGAGAAGGAGATAACCTGGTCTAATGTTAAGTAACCAGTGGAAAGCTCCTCCGTCTAATCGAGTGAAACCATTCGGGCCAGCTGTGTCTTGAAATACCTGCCCATAACCCCTGCCTTTAAAGTCTGGGAAGCAGTGGAATATTTGATAGTTGAGGTCTCTCGACAAAATTTAACGAACCCTTACTACATACGTACCCTCCCAGGTAGCTTCTTCCAATCTCTGCAAGAAGGGGACGAATCTGTCGTCCGAGGCAGATGGTACGCTCATTAAATGAGGCTAATAGGATACGTACCATGCCATCAGATAAGTATACGGCAAGGGTACTCGAGGATTAGGAGTTATCAAACTTTTTTTTCTTTGGTGCTTGTCTCTTTCACCCGAATGAATTCAAGGCACAGCTCCCTTAAACCATGCTGCAAACAGCATGTCATAGCCAAAAGTAAATTCACGGGCCTCCCATGGGCTAAGAGAACAGCTGGATAGACTACTTCTACTACTACATCGTCTATCGGTCTGGTGGGGACGACACACCGTTTCAGCCATAACATGAGAAAACCTGCCAGCAAGGCAAATGTCAGAAATGGGAATAGCAGCTTGATGATGGAAACTTTCGAATTCAGTCTGAGCAGGGAAACCATCTTCTAATCTCTCATTGACGTAATGAACAATGGCATCATTGATCAAAGCTTGAATAGTCTCAGGGGTGCTCACACTCCAACGAGACACAACAACAATTTTATGAGATAAACTCTGAAAGAGATATTCAGCCCAGGACACTTGCTTTATGCTACGTCCTCGTGTCCCCGTCAGTTGAGTGCAGATTTGAAAATGATACATCACTTCCCATAGGGTGTCATAGACCTCATGGTCCGTCTCTTTCAAAATCCTAAGCTCACTCGATCCTGGGATGAACTCTTCATAGGGTAAATCTCCAAAGGGAAGGCCAGAAACGTCATACATTTCGTGGAGGGTAAACTCTAATTCCCCTATCGGAGTAAAGAATGTATACGTCTCTGGGTTGTATCTCTCCAGAATAGCATAAAAGTTGTAATGGTTGTAATCGGTGCTATATCTGGTAGTCATTATAGGGCAACCGAGTCCAGATCGAGCTAACGACCCCTTTAACTCTGTCAGCACAAATTTTGTCATCCTTGTCCACCACCCTATTCTGGTGGAATGTACCTATCTAGGAGTTCTAAATACTAAAGAAGGAAAATCCCCCTTCACAGCCAAAAATCTCCGCATGAAGGTGTTGGCCGGACTAGTTGTTTCTCCTACAGGGTATCCCCTTGAGAATAAGCATGGCTCTAAGGCTAACACCTGTCAGTTGTAACCTACAGTGTGTACGCCTGTATAAGTTAAAGCCCAACGGCTACCCCATCCTGCTCTCTAACAAGGTCCCAATTCATATACCGGGGAACGGAGGCACATTGATAATAGGAGATAGGAAACATCCCATGCATCTCGGGAAGAAAGAAGCGGCGATCCCTTATTTGCCTCAACCACTTGTAATGTCCACCATGTACAATTTCTTTTTGGATGACAACATGGTCCCCAAACAGAAATGATGGCTTGGTGAGTTTCTTACGAGATTTAGTTTCAAACTTAGCATCTGTAACTAAAATTCTGAGTACAGCGGAGCCATCTTGGGTGATTAGAGTGGCACGTTCTTTGTCAGCATCTTGAAAAATTAGGAGTTCTTGACGTAGATTAAACTGCATGTTCAAATCCACGCCGCCCTCACACCTAAAGTGATGATGAAAAGTGAGAGGTTCGTGGGTGTAAGGCATTGCAAAAGAGAAAGGCACTTAATCAATTAGCATGAAAAAAAACAAAACAAAAGAGACCTAATTTAATTACAGAGGCTGAACTCCTTGAGAAAGAGGTCATATGCAGAGCTCAGACTCTGTGTCAAAATTTTTGGCACAGAGTCCAAACCCTACGTTAAAATAGTAAAACGTAGAGGTCTAACCCCACATTAATCATTCAAACGCATGGTCCAAACCCTGCGTTAAAATAGTAAAACGCAGAGGTCTAACCCCGCGTTAAGCACTTAAATGCACGGTTCAAACTCTGTGTTAAATATTCTTTTTAACACAGAAGTCAAAATTTTCATTAAGCATTCGAATGCACAGTTTAGGCACTACGTTAAATATTCTTTTTAACGCAGAGGTCAGATCCTACGTTATACATTCAAACGCAGAGTCTAAGCCCTGTGTTACAAAATTCGAGCACAGAGGTCAGACCCCAACACTTCAAATTCTAAACACAGATGCCCAATTCTATGTTACAGCATAAGAACGAGTTTCCTCATTGATCAGAACTTGTCAAAGCAAGTTTTACTGCCATAAAAGTCGGCACTCACCACCGACGAGAGGAATTGGTAGCGGCGACGCACTGGCCTGAGCTGCAGCACCGCCGACGACTGAATCTGTTAGCGAACTCTGAGCACCAGCGACGGCGGGCTTGGACCGGGAGACGGTCTTCTTCCTGGGTGCCATTATGAGAGATGATCGGAGAAGATGAACAGGATTCTTCGGAGTTTTAGAATGAAGAATTTTCGTTAAGCCTTTCGGAGAAAAACAGACGGAAGAGTCAAATAACTCTTGATTTGACCCCAGCGGTCTATTTATAGACAACTGTGAGCTGTCAAATCAGGACGAGATTCTAGGCTAGAATCTCGCCAAACGCGATCTTTGCGTTAGCAATTGTTGAACTTCTGAACGCAGAGTTCACCTCTGCGTTTCAATTCTCAAACACAGAGTCCACTCATGCGTTTTAAACACCACAGAATTAACCTCTCGACGACTAGGGCTACGACATAGCTTCAAATAAATAAAGAGAGGCTAATGTTTGTCATCAAGGTGACCAAAGTTGAGAAGAAACTGGTTGATGACAAACAACTTTGTAGCCTTTCGGATGAGTATAGATAGGTTACAGTCAGTGATGATTAAAATCATCAAGTTCGATCCGTCAAACAACTCATTCTTCTGAAAGGCTTAACATTCCCACCAAGATGAACAAAACCAAAAGATACTTAACCTCACTAAAGAAGTACTTAACCTCACTAAAGAAGACCTCGTTAACAAGTTTGCAGTCGGCGTTTCCATGATAACGTCACTATCATTGGACTTTTTATTACTTAAAGCCCGTAGCCTCACGTCAAGTATTCATCAATGCCTACAAGAATTTTCTGGACAAAAGATATGCATCATCATAGATTGAGTGGAGTATCTTAAGGATCTAGACAAAATCCAAAGAATACACCTCATCGCAGATTGAGTGGAGTATCTGAAGGATCCAGACAAAATCCGAAGAATATACCTCATCGTAGATTGAGTGGAATATCTCAAGGACCCATACAGAATCCGAAGAATACACCTCATCATAGATTTGAGTGGAGTATCTTAAGGATCTAGAAAAAATTCAAAGAATACACCTCATCGTAGATTGAGTGGAGTATCTTAAGGATCCAGACAAAATCTGAAGAATACACCTCATCGCAGATTAATGGGAGTATCTTAAGGATCCCAACATAATTCAAAGAATACACCTCTTCACAAGTTAAGTGGAGTATCTTAAGGATCCAGATGAGTTCGTTATCACCTTCGTCCTTGTTTGATTCAATAACAATGGGTTTTAGCTTGTTTGACTAAGTTCATTGTCATCAAGCAAAAGTTACCTTGTTTGGTTTAAGGAAGCTGAATCACTACGTTCCAATAACCAAGTCCAAGATGTCTTCGAATCAAGCAGAGTGAACAATCAATCAACAAAATTTTGAGATCCAAAATATTCCTAAAATTCGTCCCATTCAACCGAGAACTTTTGAAAACTCTAGAGAGGGTTCTGTAGGCTGTCTAAAAATCACAATAGATAGTTGATCCCTGTCAAACCTCAACCAATAGTTTTGACTTAGAAGGTTACAATCTGACGACTTTCATGTCAACAAATGAAAGCTGTAAATGAGGGACTTTTCACATAGATCGAGAGGAGCTACAATTCAATGACCCTTCTGACGATTGACGAAAACTCTATTTAGTGGCACTTACCATCAATTGTGAGAGTTACAATCTAACGACTTTCACACCTCAAAACAGCTAAAGCAAAGATTACTGAACAATGGTCTTTGTAATCATTTACAGAAGAGGTTATAAGTCATTAGCCCATTCTAAACACAGAATCCATCTTTGCATTTTAGTCTTCGAAACGCAGGCAATTCCTATGTTTTTGACCTTCAACAAATGGAACGCAAGCGGCCTGTGCGTTTTAATTGTCAGCAGATACCTAACCCTACGTCCTAAATCAAAGCGTAGGGTTAGGACTCAGAACGCAAGCGACCCCTGCGTTTTCAATTCTCAGTAAGCACCCAACTTTGTGTCTCGAGTCTAAGACGTAGAGTTAAGGCCTGTAACACCGATTTAAGCGTTTAACTTGTTCAAAAAACACAAGCTGAACGACCTCAGAGCCGTTTATCCCACGTTTTGAGGGATTCTCGCCCATGTTGGAGCAGATTTAGGGGTTGGTTACACCCCTTATCCCCCTATAAATAACCACATTACTCAACCGAGTAAGGGGGGTTGGATTTTTCGAGATCAAGTCATCCAGGAGATCGGCCAGAGAGAAGTTCTTAGCAACAAGAAGATCTTGGAGTATCCACCAGCAGCAAAGGATCAAGATACTTGGTTTATTAACCGATTATTCGGTTCAAACAACTCTTTTTTTCACAGAGTTTAACACTCGTCTTGAGTTATCAAACTCGTTTAAGAGTTCTTAATCAAACTTGCCATGCAAGTTAGTTGTTCTAGCGAATTGAGAGTGCGAATCGTCAACGAAGAATAAATTCGACACGAGCATTCGAAGGAGGCACTCCATCGCCACCGTGAAGAACCCAGAATTAAACAAAGGAGAGAATTCAGATCAATTCTCCTCTTTTTTGTAATCGAAAATCCAAATTATAATTGAGATTGAAAGAATACAAATCAAATATATTTCTTTCAAATTTTCTTTTTTACTACAAATTTTCCACCAAACATAGATCAAATTTTAACCTTAAATCCTTCTTGATCTACCCCCCATCCTGACCTAGTTTTGAACTAGTTTTATAAAAACACTAGGGAGCAAGGCTCTTTAGTATTCTTCGCATTTATTGAGCAGGGAAGTAATGTTTAATATTTGACATAAATATGAGTTATTATCCAACTTTGATGTTAAATTCCTGTCCTTGCCAAGAAAAAAAAAGTTTTTTCTTTGACTATTTAGGCAAGAATAAGTTCAATATTATCCTTTCTTATTTGAAAGTGAATAAGTATAAACTTGTCACACATACCTTTCTTTTTAATGAGAAAGGAACTTATAATTACCTATTCCTCTGGTAATGTTCTCCCCTATGACATCAGACACCATGGTCGTCCAAAACATAAATATTTTAGAAACTTAATGGTTATTAAGATAGTTAAAACGTTTTATAGTTTCAGAAGAAATCAAAATAATTTCCGTCATAATCTTTGTGCTCTACAAGATGAACACATAAAGGTTACAAAGTCTATGGATTTGAGTTCATTTTACCAAAAGATAATGCTACATGTTCAGAGTCTCCAGACCTTGGATTCCAATCGGCTCAAAATTAACTTTTCTCTCCTTTTCTTTTATTACTTTCGGCAAGAAGTCATATGATAATTAAGATCAAGTTTAGATATTAGAAGTGAAAATATTTTTCCTTAATGGTTACATTTAGCTTGTATACAATAATGTATTCATAGGGCATCAAAAAGGAGAGAGGCTTGAAAAGTTTTAAAAGACAGTCTTCATAAATGAGCATGACAAAACAAGTTGCCTATGATATTAAAGGGAAGGGGGGAAAAAGAGTATGACAGAACAAGTTGGTAATAATTACATGCTAATTGAAGGTTCATGTTTGACAATTGTGTCACGACTTTAATCTACATTTCTTATGAGATTGCTCATATATATCTCATTTTGACGTATGTTTTTGTTCTAGAATGGTCAGATAATCAATCTGTGCTCTATGTCAAGTACTGAGAAATTATTAAAAAAAAAACTTTTTTGGACAATATGCACGTATTGATATATTGTAGAGGAAAATTTTTGCCACTGATGTATTTCCTTCTGTGCTATCGAAAGAGTAGAAATGTTATGAAAAAACATTTCAGATGAAAATTTTCCTTTTGAAATGTTTTTCCTAAAGGCTCAAGTGGATTTTTCTGTTTGTGCTTTTCTAAAAAAATATTGAGTTTATTGTTTTAACTAATTTATTACAAATTGCAGATAGAAAATTTTCTATTGTATGTTTGAATAGAATTTATAATTTTAACTTATATGCTCAATATACAAATCCAATATCTAATACAGACAAGAAACCTGGTCAACTTAGTACTCCTGTTCTTCCACCGCATATCATGGAGGCTCCATAGGCTCTGAAAGGTTAGGTTGGGCACCAATCTGCTCAAATTTGTGGAAAAAGTGTTGATAAGGAGAAACACTGCATGTTCACGTGTCAAAATTTAGCTTTTGTGTTGATGGAATTTGTTGAACGAAATTTATTCCTCTAGCTTGTTGCACACAGCTTGAACAAAACCTTCTTAAAATTCAAATGTAGAATTTATTCCAAATGACATATAGAAAATTATTCTAAACAGGCCTAAGAAGGAAAGAATCATCTATTTAATTTGCTAAACTCCATTTGATAGTTTTTGCTCCTTTCCCTCAAAGTCGACCTTTGACCATGTATGGCTAAATCTCCATAATCTCTTTCAATATCGTTAAGTTATAATCATGATTATATAGTTACTCTAATATTTATAACATGATTTATACACTTACATTCACTAGACCTATAGGCTATAATATCTAGGGCCAATTGACATAATACTGATTTAGATGCACATGGTATAGTATTATTCATACGTGAAGAAATACTATGCATATAGTATAGGACTCTTCAGATTAAATCAAGAGAACCATATATAACATAGAGGATGAACCTCTTTAAATGAGTCAGACTTTGAGTCATGCATGTAATTATTGGCAATAAATTGAACAATATTCATGCATATATATATATATATATATATATATATATATATATATATATATATA
>BQKN01062882.1:76269-98411 GCA_022839385.1 Asparagus kiusianus | reverse complement strand
ATATATATATATATATATATATATATATATATATATATATATATATAGAATCATGCGTAGATGCATATAATATTAACCATTGACCTTCACGATTAGTAACATAACACATAATAATTATTTTACTTAAATTATCCGAACATGATTACAAAAAGAATTATTTTGGTGACTAAGTTAAAACAAAATTAAATAGGCATTAACACTTCTTCTTCTACAGTTACTTTTGACCCGGTAAAACTTTAAACTAACTGCTAGCCGCATCTCATTTATGTTGAGCAAGTGACAGTTACCCCTCACATGAAAGATTGCCAGTTCAAACCAACCGATGCTCTCTCTCTCTCAGCCAAGAGCCCGAGTTCAATGTATTAATGATGCATCAGAGTTCACATAATCTATAACCTGCAGTGCACCAGGACCATCGGATACTTTCTCCTCTCTCTTAATTTCTTTCCTATATAAAGGCGTCCCTCCTTGCCTCGTCAAAAACAGAACAAGAGCATCCTAAAATAGGAAAGGAAACAGAAAACTAACCTAAAGCAAAAATGAGGAGAATGAGCTTGTGGGTAATTTTTCTTCTAGTGTTGTTTTTGAAGAAAGGGTGCATTAATGTTGAGGGTAGAGGAGGTTTCATAAGGACAAATGGGTGCCATTTCAATGTAAATGGGAACCCATTTCTTGCGAATGGGTTTAATGCTTACTGGCTAATGAATTTGGGCTCAGACCCATCTCAGAGAGGTAAAGTCTCTGATGCATTCAGTCAAGCTTCAAGCCATGGGCTAACCGTTTGCAGGACTTGGGCTTTCAATGATGGAGGATCTAGTCCTCTTCAATCCTCCCCTGGATTCTACAATGAGCAAATGTTCGAGGTATATATCATCATTAACCCACATTTCCGTTTCTTTCTTTCTTTTTTGCTTTCTCTGGTTATTTCTAAGAAAAACTCATTTGTTTGGTGAGAAATGAGGGTTAAAATTTCGTACACGTTCAGCTTGTTCGATGTGCTTTTATGTCTGAGTTGCTCTGATATCATCTTATAATCATGGATTACTTGCACTTAAACACCCCAGCGTTTACAGCATTTTTAACTTTGATGTCCTGATGCTTTTTCCCCTGATAGTATCCCACATTTCAAAACAATTAACTTTGGTATCCTAGAATGACTTACTTCCGGGTATCTGTCTTTTTTTCCCCTTCCTTTCTTCTTTTTTTTTAAACGTCATTGTGCAAAAAGAAACTCATGGTATCAAAATTAACCATGGACTAAAACTTTAGGTTGTATCAGTGCGAATAAGCCTAAACTAATACTAAAACTTTGAGATTGTGTGAAGTTTAGGATTATAATTTTATACTCTTAACAATTTATTTGTTAATTTATTTGTTTATTTATTCATTGTATGGTGAAGGGTTTAGACTTTGTGGTGTCTGAGGCTGGAAGGTACAAGATTAGGCTGATACTAAGCTTGGTGAACAACTATGAGGACTTTGGAGGGAAGAAACAGTATGTAGAGTGGGCAAGGAGTCAAGGGCAGATTATTGGATCCGAGGATGATTTCTTCACTAACAGTGTTGTCAAAGGTTATTATAAGAATCATGTTAAGGTAAATATGCATCACTGACTTAATGTACCAAGCATTTTTTTAATGATCCATTATTTGATTTAGTTTAAATTTTGTCTGTTTCTGTAATTTTGGTCTTGCCTCACTGGTTCCCTATTATTTTGACCTACTTCACTACATGTTTGTCAAGGTTGTTTCTTTACTGAAGGCTCTGTTTCATTACTGAAGGCTCTGTTTCATTAGCAAAGAGTTCAACAAAGCTTCAAATGTCTCGTTTAAAAAAAAAAAAAAATCTCATAAGAGTTTAACAAACTCTCTTTGTCAACCTTACATAATTTCCTGTTCCTTTCTTATCGAATTTCTGTAAGGCTATGTTTGGTTTGAGAGAAAGGGAGAGAAAAGAAAAAGAAAGAGAAAGTAAAAAGAAAGGAAAAGAAAAAGAAAAGAAAATGATAATCCTTTTATTGTTTGGTTAGAAAGAATATTGTAAGGAAAGTTAGAAGAAAATTCATAAGAAAGTCATTTTCTCTTGTTTGGTTACCTTTCTAAGTAAAAGAGGAAGAAAATTATCACAATATAAATTAATTCATACTTTTCAGAATTAGATTTAGATTTTAAATAATTTATAAAAATAATTAACAAGCAAAAGCACAACCACAATTGCACTAATTAAAGAACAATTCTCACACATAATATTAACAAGTAGAAGCACAACCACAATTCTACTAATTAAAAAACAACATTTCTCACACATAATATTTGCACAAAAAAGGTCAATGAAAGAACCAAAACAAATCTAAAATAAATGTCATGATATTCCTAATATAAAGTATAATCCATTTCTAGTCACAAAGTCTATTATAATCAATTTAATATAGAAAATCTTAACCAACAAAGTCTACTACAATCAATTTCATATAGAAGATCTTAACAATCAATTTCATATAGAAGATCTTAACCAACAAAGTCTACTACAATCAATTTCATATAGAAAATCTTAACCAGAGAGAGAGAGAGAGAGAAATATGCTAAGTCCTTGGTTTTTGACTTTGGTGAGCCCATCAAAACATCAATCTCGTTTCCTTCATCCCTTAAAATTAATTCAAAAAATTCAAATAAGTAGAATATAAACATCAAAAACCTATAAAATAAAATCTTAGCATTCTTTTAGAAGCAAAATGAAACTACCACTCATCGTATGATGGTTCTTTTCTTAAGACTAATCATCATAAATGATGGAAGTGACTAATCATCGTAATGATAAGTTTGTCCCAGAACCATGTGGCTTTGTGTTCTAATCTTGTGAAATTTACTGAATACTTCCAAATGGAGAAATAACTTGAAGGCATGCTTATTGTAAATCTGTATATAAATCAGAACTAGAAAAAAATCATACACACAAAAAGAAAAGATGCATATATTGGTGATATAAGTAACTTTGTACATGGAACAGACTTCAGTGATAAGAACTATAATATCATACTCGATAAACATTGAATTACAAACAATAAGGTGATGTACTTATTACTATCAAACAATGAAAGTTCAAACTCAAAGACAAACCTCCCATCATGAAAAGGTAAAACACCAGAGGGGCCTTCAACTTTTGAAAGGCAGGAAGGCTTTTATATTAGCCAAATGAATGTTAGTATGTTTTTTTGTCATTATACCTTAAACTTATGTTCCTTTTCATAGATATTCCTTATACTACAATGTGACATATGTATTGTAGGCTTTGGATGTGCATCATACACTCAAATCTATGTCATGTGCATATACAATTTGTATGCTAAATAGGATATGTAAGTGACAGTGTAAATTGACTTGTGTTCTCAACAGGCTAAAGAATTGATGAGAGGTACAAAAAAGTGTTCAACATACCCATGTTCAGGCAAAACAGTATTCTGCAACTTTGATGTGGATGAAGATACCTGCATCAGACATATGAAATAAATATTCAAAAATTAAGTTAACTACACAAGAACAGAACCCAAATTCAAATAAAACTACCAACGTGAAAATATCTGATGAACATCGTTGACCAAGAGTATGCTCAGAAAGGTGTCAACATCGTAGAAAATCAAAGGACAAGAAATATCCATCGAGATAAATTATGAAGCCATCGTACCTGGTCTCGGATGATATATTGAATCGAATATTGTAAACAAAGGAAAATTGTAGATTAAAATCTGAAAATGCACATCTTTATGTCAAAATCTAAAATTTTTTTCCAATATAGAACTATTAAAATTGCTAGAGTCTAGAGGTAACTTTCTTTTAAATCTAAATAATCTGCACTGAAGTATATTTGGTCATAGTAGAAGTTTTTGCAGATATAGTTTGAGACTATGTAGTTCTTTAAAACCAATGAAATATAGTAAAACGCTATTTAGCTTGGAAAATTTCTCTAGTTCTCTGGTAAATGCTATCATTCAAATGTTAACAAATTCTAAGTTATTTAAAAGCTATATAATGTTCAAATTGCCAAAGTTTTTAGAAAATCCTATATTTGATAACTAAAAACATAGTATTTGAAGAAAATTTTGGGACTAATCATAACTTTCAAAGTTTAGGAAATTAATGTGATTCGTTTCAAAATTTGAATACAAAAGCATTTCTCCTGCAATATTAATTGCAAGCGGAAATTAGCAGAATTATGTGAACAAGACAAGTTCAGGTCCAACCAAGCTTCAATTATCCCAAGTTTCCCATGGAGAACTCGAATTAAGAAACTAGAGCTCCCAACCAGCATGCTTGATGACATAAGATCAAAAGGTAGAAACTTGAGCATTCTTCAAAATTAATAATTCAAATAAGAAAAAAGTCTGAATAATAATAGTGGATACGAAGTTAAACCAATGAACTATATGCAATTGATTGTCATGTATAAGAGATGCATAAGTTTCGCTTCAAAAGAAATAGTACTGATGTTAATTAATTGGCCTTTCTTTCTCAAAGAATTTGTGGAGTCAAACTGGCGAATTATCTGCTTCAGAAGTCCTCCCTTTGGTTCTAAAAGAAGTTTTCTTCCAGCTTCTAATTTTGAGATATTTACAAGTATGGAAGCAACATGTTCAAATGTATCCTCTACACATGTACAAAACAATAAAAATAAGTAGCTAAGTATATGACTGGCCAAAGCCATACAAACACTACATCTAGGTTCTAAAATTTGAAGAAAGGTGGTAAAAATTGTTCTATAGGATATAGAGTAAGGTGTTTCTGCAACAAATAGAAACAGAAACAGATCATCATCACAAAGAAAAAAGGTGACAGAAACTCAGTTAATCCAGAGCAAAACAAAGATAACCCTAGCTATCAATAAAGATCATAGATTAAAGTTGTTAATAACTCCAAAAGATATATACTCCCAACATAAAATTACTAAAAGACATGTGATAGGGTAAAAACCTAACCAGTTGTTTTATCAGAAGATGACCTGCAAAATGATCTTATAAGCTTAGAGACATACAAGCCTTCCACTTTCTCTACAACCTGACAAGAATAGTTCAGCATTTAGTACGCCATATATTGACTTAAAATGCACGTAAAATAATGTATATGTAGAATAATGTATATGACAGAACCCTCCCAGATCATAGGAATTTTCATTACACAAAGATGGTTGCGCACTACACTAAAGAGACAGGGTAACAATTGACTGTAATAGCTAAAATTTAGAAGCGGTTTTATTGAACTGAGTGGATGCTATCGACACTCATGTGAAATTGACTCAAATAAAGTGTGCTAGATGAGTGACAGGATTCTGAAATTCACTAATTGTGATAATAATGCAGTTTGACCACTTAATCGCTGTTTTAGAGTGTTAATTTTCTAAGTTAGTATCAATTAGAAACTAACTTGATTCATTAAGTCTTGATTCAAATCTGATATAAACGTTATCAGTAACCATCTTATTCAATATTTCAATGTTTACGCAACCATCTTATTTAATGTTTAGGATAGGAAAGGTTATGGTTGCGGTCCTAAATACAGAGGCCTTTGGGAAAAAGGAATAATGTGAGTAAAAGTATAATCTAAAAATTGTGGCAGAATTGGCTTGTGGCCTAATTTAAGAAACTATTTCAATATGGGCAGCTAAACAAAAAACTTCTAGTTTAATTGTGAATAAGCACAGGGGAACGGAGAGAGAATATTATCACTGTTACTTTTTCAAGTGTTCATCCAGAGATACTACACTAAAGTATCAGATGTTAATAGTATAATGTAAAATGTTATACCATCAAAGGCCAATACATTTACCCTCCCTTCCAAAGTTGAAACTTCTAATTATTTACTACATCCTAGTGTTGCCGGTAAGAACAGAAAAGCAAAAACTTTTATTCATCCTTCTTCTCTTCCCATATCGATCATTCAACACGTTTGTTTATGTTTTACAAAATCTGACCTTTGTCTACATTTCCAATAACTTGATCAAGTATATTCTACAAACAAATATAAATTCAATAAATTCACGAAACTTCAAGATCAAATGTACCTGAAGAAGAGACCTAGCTCCAGAATCCAATTGAGTCAAATTGGCCAACAGCATCACCATCAACCTCACAACTTTACGATCCCCAACCTTATACATCACATCCATAGCAGTACTCACGGTTCCAATGGACACAAGCTCCTCCGCAATCCCATGATCCTGGGAGAGATTGATCAGAGCTTCGGCCGCGGGAGCGGAGAGCTGCGCTGGATCTCGGAGGAGGAGGGAGAGAGGGGGCAGGAGGCGGTCGGAGCGGGAGGAGAGAGGGCGGAGGCCTTCATCAGAGCCGGTGAGATCGCGGACGATGTCGACGGCGGCGGGGATGAAGGAGATCCGAGAGAGGTCGAGGGAGAGAGATCCGAGAGAACGACAAGAGAGAGCTCTAGGAGATTTGAGATCGAGAGATCGAGAGAGAGAGAGAGAGAGGATGGAGTCACGATGGAGTCGGGAATTTTGAAGGAGGCATCGAACGGGATTTTCTCTCCCTCTCTCTCATTTTCACTCAGATCAAGTGATGAAAGGGGAAAAGAACCGGGTATATGGGTGTTTTTCTACAGTGATTTTAAGATTCATTTTCTTTCTCCTTTTCTTCCAAACCAAACAAAGAAAAATTACTTTCTTTTGCACTTTCTTTTCCTTTCTTCTATTTCCCTTCAAACCAAACAGAGCCTAGATAAACTCTGTTTTTACTTTAGATTAAAAAGTTATCAAGACTCTCCCTGCAAGATATATTTCTCGTTGCTTATGATTATTGGATTATAATTATTTTGGTTCATGTTGTTAAGGCTGTGCTCACAAGATTAAACACCATAACTGGAGTTGCTTATAAGGATGACCCTACAATTTTTGCATGGGAGCTGATTAATGAGCCCAGAAGCCCTTCAGATTTGTCAGGAAAAAGCATTCAGGTTAGCCGAAGTTGCATCTTTCAGTCAGAAGTTTATGTTTGCATATCTAAAGTATTCCCAAGCATTTGTGGTAATTAGTTATTACCTTATAAAAATTCAAAATTTGAAGCTAGTCCTCTTTTGTTTAACTTTGTTCTTGTATCTAATAGTCATGGATCACAGAAATGGCTTCTCATGTGAAGTCCATAGACAGCAATCACTTGCTAGAAGCTGGCCTTGAAGGATTCTATGGCCCCTCTTCATCTCAAATGAACCAACTCAATCCTGGCTTTCAAGTAGGAACTGATTTTATCTCCAACAATCAGATCCCAGAAATCGATTTCGCCACTCTTCACTCGTATCCTGACCAATGGTAATAGCAACACAAACATGTACCACATCTTTATACAAATATAACAGGAAACTCATGCAAACTTAGTAGATTGAGGGCTCTACCTACCGACCTTTTTATCTCTTGGATTTCCTCTGATAATGCGCGGTGATGTGTGATGTACATCACAATTTGCATATCAGAGGCAATCCTGATGCGTATCACAACATCAATATGCATGTGAAAGCAAATCTAAAGAAAAAAAAAATTAGTGGAAAAAGCCCTCTGTCCACTTAGGCTTACAACTAAAAATTTCATTAATGGATAAAGAGAGAGAAAGAAAACGGTGAGGACGAGTGGGCCCCTATGTTTTCCACTAATTCTTTCTCTTCACCCTCACCTCCCCCAGCAAACCCAATCTACAAATATGTCTTTAGTACTCATGAATTTATGTTCAGGTTATCCAACACAAGTGATCAGCAACAACTGGCGTTTCTAAACACATGGCTCGATACGCACATAGAAGATTCCAGAAACATACTCAAGAAACCATTGTATTTGTCAGAGTTTGGGAAATCGTGGAAGGACCCTGGATATAACAGCTCACAGAGAGACGCGATGTTCAATACTGTGTATAACAAAATCTATGTATCGGCCAGAACTGGAGGAGCTACTGCTGGTGGGCTTTTCTGGCAACTTTTGACACCAGGGATGGATAATTTCAGAGATGGGTATGAGATCATCCTCGATGAGAATTCGTCGATCAGTAGAGTTATAACAGTTCAGAGTAGAAAACTTCACTCTCTTGGCAAGTTTCATGCCAGGATGAAGAAGGAAAAGGGAGAGTAGGAAGCAATAACGTTGAATGTTGTTGTGACGAGTAGGATAGGGTAGGTATAATCCTAGTGTGTTGGTGCTCTCTGTGAGATGTTTGAGATTTCATCCAAGAGAAGCAATTTGTACTACTTTCAGATCTCAATGATGTATGATATGCAGATGTTTGAGTGAAGAAACTTTTTGTTTGTTTTTTAATTTTTGTGGGTATGAAGTGATTTGTGGCATATCTTCTCTTATATGAAGACGATAATTATAAACAAAATAATTGACCAACTCGAAGTCATGGAACATAAATTATAATCTCCAAACGGAAATGGTGATTCAACATTTTATGGGTAGGGGAAAAAAATGAAATAAACAACACAAAATTCCATTAATGGATCAGATGGAACTGCGTACGCTATAGATGTAATCAAATGGGGATATAGTTAAGAAAATGTTTCCGTGATGCTTGTACAAAAAACTGTAGATACCTGTCATCTGTCCTGACTAATACCAAATATCACTCTTCGAATCAAATCATAGTATCC
Source organism: Asparagus kiusianus (assembly GCA_022839385.1). NCBI lineage: Eukaryota > Viridiplantae > Streptophyta > Magnoliopsida > Asparagales > Asparagaceae > Asparagus > Asparagus kiusianus. Next base: position 89,778 of record BQKN01062882.1, on the reverse strand, counting down.
ATGTTGTATATCATAGTTTTGTTGTCTGCTCGCATTTCCTGCACTCTTCCTCTTACCTTAGGCCTTCAAAAGAGTCAAGCAAATATGGAATACAGTAAAGTTTCTTTAAATTGTTATTCGCTTCTGATAGAAACTAGTCTCTATAAAAATTTCAGAAGGGAAAAAGAAAAAAGCAATGAAGAGAAGCAATACGAGCAAAGGAACATAATCTTATCACAGGCCTTAATTTGTGCTGCATATCCTTTTATCAATATGGTTCTTAAGGTACATTACATTGATTTTATCCAGTTTGTAATACAAAAATGTATATTTCTTCAGTTATATTTTTCACACAGATAAGAGGAAGAGAGAACAGTTACATCACTCTTCAAGATGCTCTCTCAAAGATCATCTCAGCACCATCTCTGGGTCTTGGATGTGGTTGGAACGCCGTGCCAGCGTCTGGATTCAAAAGCTTCCATCTGCAGACAAATAAAACCTAATAAATGTCTACACAAAAAAAATATACACTTAGGTGGAACTCTCTTAATGGTTTTCCTGAAAAGTCTCAAAAACAATTTCCAAATTATTTAAGGGCTTGTTTGTCTCCATGGAATCATTAGGATTTCATGGAAAAAGTAAATCCCAGGAATTATACTTCTGTCAGAACCAATTTCCTGTATCAAAATTTCTTGTTTGTTTTGAGGGAAAGTTTATTAGGAAGAGTTACAGGATTGCTGCCACATTACTGAAATACTTGATTACAAATCCTCCCCTCACGAGGATTAGGGAGATGATGTGAAAAATGGAACCCACATTTAACTTTTTCATCCAACTTTCCATGCAAATAAACAAAAACAAAAAATTTGGAAAAAAGTTTGGGGTTCTAATGAAAGTTGATTTTCTCAGATATCCAGACCTCTTATTCTCAGCCACACAAACCCCTAAGTAACTTATATTACCATAATTTATGTTTTTTATACTATATGCTGGTTTGATATCAAGGTATGTCAACTTCTCTTTTTGTGATTCCTTGTCCCGCTTTGTACTAGTTTCGTTATTACATTGATAACATCATAGATACGTATGTTTAGAACTTTATATTTAAGACTACAATGCTCTTCCAAGCTCTATAACTAGTGACGGAGCATGAACATTTGGCATCGTAGATCAGACTGCACCTTTCTCACAATTCAAAAACCAGCATTTTCATTTCTATATTTTCAACAGACTGCATTCGTGATGGGACATAACTTACCGATACTTGAGGCATGCATGATATAGGAACATCATCACTTGGACCCTTGCAAAGTTGTTGCCTGGACAATATCTCAGTCCTGCCCCAAACACCGAGTAAGTTCCAGCTTTTGGTCTGAAATTCTGCGTTTCATCATTTATAGTTATTTTTTGTTTATTTTTACCAAGGGAAGCCTAACTGGTAAATTTGTACATGGCCTTCTTAAAAGATCGAGTTGTATAGTAGAGGGTAAAGAAATACATACATCCCATCTGTCTGGATGGAAAGTTAACGGATCAGAGAAGTATCTAGGATCAAGGTGCATGGAACGGATCCATACCAGAACCCTCCAGTTCCTAGGAAGCTTGTAACCTGTTGTGTTACGAAGATAAAGACAAGTTACAAACAGAGGTGGTATGATCTAAGTTACTATCCGCAATAATTTTCTTCCTAAAAAGAAAACTTTCATACTTACCATTGATAACTACATCATCTCTTGCAACTGTTCTGAATATAAAAGGTGAAACGTTTGCTAGGCGAATTAGTTCCTCGGCCACCTTTGACGCATATTTCATACTTTTGATATCTTGAGCTGTAAGAATCTCATCCTTAGACTTCTGCTTCTGTATCTGTCTTGTTTCTTCCTGTATTAGAATGAAAGAACCCAATCAAATCTGCAAACAATCCCCTGTTAAGAGAAGAAGAAAAAAAGCTAAGAAAGCATTCTTCACCTTCAGCTTCTCAAGTATCTCTGGGTACTTAGCCAAATAGAATAAACCCCATGTCATTACATTGGATGTAGATTCATAACCGCCCAAAATTAATGAAACGATATTCTCCATAACCTCCACTTCGTTCAATTTATTCCCATTCTCATCAACTGAATCTATAAGGATTTGCAAGAAATCATGTTTTTGGATTCCATGCTCTTTCCTATCCCTGACCTCTTTCAGTAAGATGTTGGACAGTTTCTTCCTGCACTGTGAATTGCACACCGCAGGAGAAAAAAAATAAGAAAAGAAAATAATATCTTCCTCTATAGTTTCATTTTAGTCCACATTTTTATTTGCAACACAAAGAAATCCCAAATTCAAAGAGATAATAAAATTTGGGCTTCAATAAATAAAGAATTTTTTTTCTGATACCTTTAAAGCATGATGGTATGCTGTTCCAGGAATCTTGATTCTCATTGATCGGAGTCCACCCATGAGTCCCCTATACATAGATTCCATAGTATCTAGAAGTTCTTTTGACTTGAAGCTGACAAGAACATCACATATGTTGCGAAATGTCATCTGAAAGAGAAATATTCATTTACAAAGGTGCATTTAGTAAAAGCATTCTCTCACAGAAAGCTTCCTCAGCTATTGATATTAGATATGATAACAGTCAACTTTCAATTCAGATTGGTAAACCTATAGTTGTAGACAATGACAAGAGCATCATACTCCAATATGTATAAAAAACATGTTAGCAGAGAATGTAAAAAATCCAGGACAAGCCAACTGGTATACAGTGCATATTCTTTTGGATATATGTATCTCTGATTCATAAATTTATGTATTTGCTGTTAGTCATATCTGAAGGAACATAATACAGTGAAATAATCTTCTGAAGTAATAGCTTTCTTCTAATTGGACATTCCATACTTCATTGTGTACATATTCTCAAGGTAAATAGTATCTTATCCATTTGAAGTGTTGGATATGGACACCATATTTGTTAAATGAGTGTTCTACACGTTGTAGAGAAACATTATGGGCCAAGAATATTTTGTAGAGGAAAGATAAGTAGAAAAGTTTCTTATGGCCCGCTCAGAAAGACGGATCATCAGCATATAACTCAGGTCTTTCAAATCCTAGTGGACTTCTCCATGTGACTACTCAAGTTGTGAAAGTCTCCCATTTTATTTCAAGGAGATACCGTGTTTTTTATGTTGATATTATGACACTTTCTGGGATCAGGTGTACGTAGTTTCTGGTTCTTCTCCATCATTTTTTCTCTTATAATAATATTAGGTTAAGGATGGGTTAGCCTCTTCTGATTACTACTGTTGGAGCATAGAATTTTAACCCTCAACAAAACTTCAGAGTTTCGTACCTGTGACAGGGTCCTTCGACATTGTATCAGAGCAGTCCAAATTAAATTACCACTACTCCAAATCTAAAGTGGATTTTAAAAAATTGGTACTGCTATGTGAGTTCAGGTTTCGGCCAATTAAAACGATGCTTAACTTGCAGGTTTATATGTTATAGTGTAAACTATAATCCTCAACCCTCACCACAACTTTGGAGTTTTGGCATAGTGTCAGAAACCTTTGACAACTTTTATAATCGTAGCTTCACTATATTCTCGTTAATGAAATAGTTGGGCATTATCTTTCAGAAAGAAAAAGCAAACATACAGAGGGCTTCTGTGGAAAATCGAGTGAAATTTAAAGTTTAGGGACAGGGATATTTAAGCATGTGGAATCATTGTCATAAAAGGACAGTAGAGTTGGTCATGATTTGTAAGAAAGAGACGCCTGAAGTAAAGCATACAAAATAGAACCTAGTGAAAAGTGAATGAATGTATCATTGACATATACATACAGCTTTGGTCTCATCATAGGCAACTATCTTTCTCTTGGAGGCCCAATCTTCTAAAGCTTGAATAAAAATGGGTTGTGCAGAAGTTAAATGGGAATCAAGGGCTCTTGGGCTGTTGAAAGCTTCAATTAGATGCCTTCTTATCTTCTTGTGCCATAATCCATCAATAGCAACAATGGATGAATTTCCCATTAGCTCAGTCGAAGGCCAACCAGGACCAAAACTCCCATCCTCTGTCTTGCTTCCTAGAATTTGCTTGTTCGACTCAGGGGAGCATGAGACTATTGCCGGGTACCCAAATAAGTGGGTTCTATAGATACCAGTGTCCCCATACCTATATAAGAAATAGCAGAAAGGGGAAAGGTTAGGATCAATACTAAGTATTAGCTGATCAATAATTCGAAAGAAAAATAAAAAAAAAACTACAGCAGAAATTTATCTGAATTTTATACAAGATGAAGGCACCAAGTGATTTCTATGTTCTCCAAAGACAAGTTGTAGATGCAAAATGCCATGCTATAGAAAACAATTAACATGGAAAAATACTACTCCAACTGCCTCAACTCTGCAATATAGACTTGATCGTCTCTTGAATCACCATGTCCAAATTGTTCTGATACAGTCCCACTATGTTACAAACTGAAGACGAAAACAAGCAAAGCTCCTCTACTAGTACTAGTTATCACATAGCCACTTAATGATTCTCACAAAAAACAGCGTTAGTGGGCTTCTTCAATACAGTGTCCCAGTTGCAAGTGTGACTTTATAATCATTTCTGGAATGACATTTTAGTGTATACTCAAATAAAAAACCAATGTTCATCATAAATGTTCTATTATAACTTATGAATATAAGCTCTGCAATTTCATCATACAAGCTTCATACTGACAGATATCAAGACATGGATATGACTAAATAACATACTATCACACTCCTAATTCCAAAAGCTTACACGACATAAAATAGAAGTATCGTGTCCAATAGGCTCCATATTTGAATTCTCGATGTTACTTACTTACTAATTTGTACTAGAATAAAAAATGACTCATGAAACTTTTTATTTACACAAGTAAATTTCTCGAATTGCCTCCATTTCAGATCTACATTAAAAGCTAATGTCCATCATAACCTAATCATCAAATCTCAATCAAATTCTCATGAATTACCATCTCCAAAACTTTATTTATTCAGCTCAGATGAATTAAGACAACAAACATGACTAAATTAAGTAAAATTTTCGTGCCTTTCAGCATTATTTTCTTGACGCAAGTGATTTTTTTTTAAAAGAATTTCCTCATTCTCTGACCAACATTCAAGTATAGTCGAAGCGGCAAAAAAAAAAGTTCATCATAATCTAAACATTTCCTCTTAATCAAAAACTACTACTCCTAAAACTTTACAAATCCATCCAAATATCAGCATCACTTAAACCTTAAGTTTTTTGAAAATCCACCGTTTTCAGACCAACATTCAAGTATATATATATATTCAAATAAAAGAAATTAAAAAATGGACATTCATCACAACCTAAACATTATAACTCAGCCAGTAACCAACTATTTCTAAAACTTCACTAATTTACTCAAAATGAAAATAAGTCAAAAGACAATCTTTTATACCTCAACTTTCTTTTGGCAATGAAATCATCAGGCCTCCTCTTGAACTTGAAGCACCACAAGAAATCGAACATCTCCCCCATCAGCGGCCACCCCATCGACCCCGGCGGCAGCCTCGGCCCCGGACCGGCCCGGCCCACGAACCGGCGGCTGTGGGTCCATTTCAAGAACCAGCCCAAGAAGGAAAAGATGGTCAAAGCGGCAGCGATACAGACCCCCAAACTGCTGAGTTCGTCCCGCATCGTGATAGTGAGAGGTTACCGCTTGGGATTGGATGATGGGTTGGTTTTATAGTTTGAGATGGAGGCGGTGAGGTTACCGCTTGCGAGTTTTTGCAGGCGAAGGGAGGAGGTAATTTTAGGCGCTGTTTGGTTGGTTTCCTAAAAACCAAGAAAAGGAAATCGGTACAAGGAAATTAATATAATAATATTTTTATCTATTTCCATCCCTAAAACTCACCCACAACATCTAATAAAATATTATTTTTATCCTCCAACTCATCTCATTTCATCTCCTTTCTTACCTTTAAAAATAAATCAAACACAAAAAATGTGTCACATCATCCAACTCAACACATCTCATTATATCTCATTTTTAAAAATTACACACATCATCCAATAATATTGTGACAACTCATCTCATCTCATTAAACATTCCTTTCCATCCATTTCCTCAAAAAAAAAATAAGAAATCAATTTCCTTAAGTACGTGTCACATCATCCAATAATATACCTCCAACTCATCTCATCTCATCTATTTTCTTATTTTTAAAAACGAACCAAACACAAACAACCTCAAAACATCATCCAATAATATACCACCAATTCATTTCCTTATTTTTTTAACCAACCAAACAACCTCAAAACAAGTTTTTTAAAAAATCACTCACATCATCCAATAATAAAATGACAACTCATCTCATCTAATCTCCTATTCTATAATTTCCTTCTTTTTTAAGCCAACCAAACAACTTCAAAATAATTAGAATAGGAAATAGGTTTCCTATTGTTTGATTTCCCAGTTTTTTTGCGAAACGAACAGCCCCTTACCGTCATGTCTGAGGATGGTGTGTTTGGTTGTTTTTTTTTTTTTTTTTACATAAATAATCCAGCTCAAAATCAAACCTAAGTTTATGGAATCCATATTACTACTGTCTAACGGTTCACATCATCTGACATAGGTTATCCTCTTATTTGGACGTTAGTTCTGGACAATTCCATTATTTAATATGGACTTAATAGCATTTTAATACCTTCTACTTTCATCTACTTTGTACATGCATGTCCTGACTTCTTTTTCAAAAGCACTTGTATGCTTTTGAAGTTTCAAAATTTGCACTTCAATATATTTTATTATAAAAACATGAGAATATTCATTGAAAACTCTTCATGTGATATTTACCTTCTAATTTTAGAATATTTTAACTCTTTAGTTTTTAAAAATTAATGTTAAATCTATCGTAATTCTATTTTAATAGAATTGGAGTAGGTTTAAAATACAATATAGGTTTAATAGTGAAAATAGCAAAAACTAAGGATAAAAGTTTCAGATTAATATATGAGTATCACATGGGGAACTTTTGGAGGCATATTATCACATTTATATAATAGAAGGTATTAAAGTGAAAATATTTTAAGCTTCGCGGTACAAGTGCTATAAAAAATGAGTGAGTGTATATATGCAAGGCTGGGGAAGCTATAAGGTATTTACGTGTTAGTTTGCCTTAATACAATGTCATGTATGATTATATTGTTTCATATTTATTTATTTTTTAATTTTTGATAACCCAGCCCGGAATGGAACCAAGACTATAGAAGTCATATTAGAACATCCTGTTGGATCTAAGATGGAAGCATAGAGAGGGAAGTGAATAGGGTTGCAATCATTTTTCCCTAAAAAATATAAAATATGCAGCGAAATAAATAAAATAAGAGTGAAAAACAACCTAACCAATGACACGCAAGATTTTATAATGGTTCGGGTAATAATTCACTCTTTCTTCTCACCAAGGAGCTTCCTCACTATTCTAAGAGTACTCTTAAATCACAACCCGATTCAGTAGACTTACTAAGACAGCACCCTCAAGTCTACCCGAAACTAGTCGTCTAACATAACTATTCACAATGAGTAAACACTTGGCACTAGCTAGTCCCAATCCTCAATTAACACCGTCTTGAGTACACTATAAAAATAAGTTTGAAACACAATCAATCAAACACGGTTAATATAGAAAATGTGAAAAATCTTTTATCCCTTTTTAGAAATAAACTGTCATTTGATTAATCTAAGCATAGCACGATGAAGAAAGATATAGATAATGAATCCAAGGGCAACTCTCCTCTGTAGGGTCCGACTTGCTTATATATACCAAGTGTAGGATCGTGACCCTTAAGAATAGAGTACGTTCTTATAAAAATCTGCGGAAGCTTTATACTTAAACACTAGAGGGTGAGTTTGCAAAGTAGATTATAAATTGCAAAGAAAGAATAGCAATCTCAGAAAATGAACATCACAAACACGGGCATGTATACTGGTTCCACTACCCCGGTGTACATCCAGTCACCAAGCAAATCCCACTTGAGAGTTCCACTATGATTTTGAAACATTATAAAATCAAACATCAAACTTGACCAATTTGTAAGACCATGCAAATTGCAAGATCAACCATGCCAATTGTAAACTGGCCTCTATACCAAGAGATCAACCTCTCACAAACAGAGAGAATCTTTCTTTGAAGTAATGTACAATTCCAATCCTATAAGCCTTGAATATGTAGTGCACGTGTAATAGTGGCTTATCAATCTTTTTAATTCTTTGAATATTGCCTAAACAAGCTCTAAGAATGAATGGAACAAAGGCAATATCAGAAACTCTCTTTTCTGAAAAACAGATTGAAAAACTAAAAGTTTTTAGAGTTAATTTGCACAATATATGAATTTTACAAGTGCAAGTCTTGGTAGTTATTTTCTGACATGTTAACCTATTTATAACATCTGAAATGACAAGTTTTCAAACCTAAGAAACGTCCAAAAATGACTATAAACAGTCACTTATTCAAATGTCAAATAGTCAGAAAAACTATCTGAGTAGTCGACTACAAGTCTTATTAGTCGACTACTCTGAGTTCAAACAGACTCTGTGTAGTCATATAATTTCCTTAGTAGTCGACTACTATATTCATTAGTCGACTATTCTGTAAAAATAGAAAGTCTGGAATTCTGATTCAACTCTTATTAGTCGACTATAATGCCAAGTAGTCGACTAGTCTGTAATAACACAGAAGCTGATATTCTGTCTGTGTTTGTTGTAGTCGACTATTAAGGGGTATATATGATCTATATGATATGTTTAAGTCTCACTCAATATCTATTAATTCTAATGGTTAACATAGAGGATTTCTATTGTTGACCAACACACTAAACAAGTGTTAGTGTGTTTTAACACTATATGTTTGTATGTGTGTGAGTGATCAAGGCTTGTACACATTTCTAAGCAAAGAAAATGTAAAACTACATTTTGACAATAAAGTATATCTTCTTCTTTGCTTCATTTTGCCTTGACCTCATCTATGTCTTGAGTATCTCTTTGAATATAATTGTTGATTTAGCTCTGATACTACAAAACAAATATTAGCACATAATACACACAACATATAATATTGGTTATCATCAAAACAAACTAATCTTGGGGTTAAGATTCCTAACATTCTCCCCCTTTTTTATGATTTTATATATATATATTTTTTTTTCTATATATATATATATATATATATATATATATATATAATCCCCCTGCATGAAATCATTAGATAAAATCTTTTACTCCCCCTGCATCAAAGCATTAGTAAAAAAATTTAAAATTTTATATATAACTACCCCTTTGTCGTTAGCAAAAAGAAATAAATATAATTCTAGTTAAATTTATTTTTCTTTTCTCGAGTACCTTAATAAAAACATTAAGCACTTTGGTACCCTTTTTATATTATACCATTAGGATTAGCCCTTAGGAATTCAAATCCACTTGGAATTTGGTTTCCATTTATTAACATAATTATAATTCTTTGAATTGCATATATTTTTCTTAAAACTTGAAATATAATCATCTCTTTCATTTAAACAAGTATCTTTAGATATCCAAATGTACATAGATTTCTTATACAAAGATACTTTATGAGATGATGCAAAATATGTTCTATTAACATATTTATTTTTCTTATGAACATATCCTAATCCAAACTTTTGATTAGAAGACTTTTGAAAAGATAATAAATTAGTCAAGTCTTCTTTTTCTTTGTTAAATTTGTTCACATTAAAAAACAACTCTTCATATTTGAGTTTAAGAGAACACATTTCTTTATCTAAATCTGAAATACAAGTTATTAATTTATCACATTCAGATTTTAGATAAATATTATCATTAGTCAATAATTTATTTTTAGAAAATAAATTATTATTTAGTTCATTCAATTTTTCAGCTTATGAAGAATTTGAAGTTACTAATTCTAAGTTTAATTTTTTATTTTCAGTTTTCAATAACTTATAATTAGACTTCAAATCCTTATATTTAACATAAAGTTCATTGAGTGCTTCTAATAATTCATCATTATTAAAATTATCGCATACCTCATCTTCTTGTGCCATAAAACACAAGTGAGCGGATTCCTCTTTTTGTTCTTCTTCTTCTTCGGAAGAACTATCATCCCATGCCATTGTCAAAGCCTTTTTCTTCTTATTTTGGGACTTGTTGAAGTTTATAGACTTTGATTTTGACTTTAGAAGAGGACAATCCTTCTTCATATGTCCTGGCTTATGACATCCATAACAAATAAAATTATTGTTAGTATCTTTAACCTTTTTATAGTTACTTTGAATAAGGAACTGTTTGAATTTTTTTGAGAGAACATCAATGTCTTCATCATCTTCATCCGATTCATCACTATCAGAAGATGCATTTAAAGCAATGATTTTCTTCTCTGGTTGTTCTCTCTCCCTTCTATCTTGAAGTTGTACTTCATATGCCATTAAATTCCCAACAAGATCTTCTAGGGTAAGTGTTGAGAGGTCATTGGCTTCTTCAATTGCGGTCGTCTTTTTCTCCCATTCTGATGTAAGTGCACGAAGAACTTTTCTCACCATCTCTAATTGTGTGTATTCTTTTCCAAGACCAATTAGAGAGTTGGTGATGTCGGTGAATTTTGTGATCATTTCAGTGACCATCTCATGTTCTTTTATTTTGAATAACTCAAACTTGTGCACAAGAATAGAGATTTTAGATTCTTTAACTTTATTTGTACCTACGTGTGTTACCTCTAATGTATGCCAAATTTGATGGGCTGAATTGCAAGTAGACACATGATTGAACTTGTTCTTGTCCAAGGCACAAAACAGCGCATTCATCGCCTTAGAGTCCAAATTCATATTTGTTCTTTGTACAATTGTCCATTCGGTGTATGGAGTGGTTGGCCTTGCGAATTCAGTATCTACTATATTCCAAAGTTCATAGCCAAGAGATTGGAGATAGATCTTCATCCGGCACTTCTAATAGTTATAGTTTGTGCCGTCAAAGAGAGGTGGTCGCTGTGTGGAATGTCCCTCTTTAAATTGTGAAGTATTTGATGTACTTGATGATGCCATCTTTCACCTTGCTCTGATACCAATTGTAGGGACTGACTTGTTTATATATATCAAGTGTAGGATCGTGACCCTTAAGAATAGAATGCGTTCTTATAAAAATCTACAAAAGCTTTACACTTAAACACTAGAGGGTGAGTTTGCAAAGTAGATTATAAATTACAAAGAAAGAATGGTAATCTTAGAAAATGAACATCACAAACACATGCATGTATACTGGCTCAACCTCCCCGGCGTACATCCAGTCCCCAAGCAAATCCCACTTGAGAGTTCCACTATGATTTTGAAACCTTACAAAATCAAATAGCAAACCTGACCAATTTATAAGACCATACAAATTGCAAACTCAATTAACAACATCATGCCAATTGTAAACCGACCTCTATACCAAGAGATCAACCTCTCACAAACCGAGAGAATCTTCCTTTGAAACATTGTACAATTCCAATCCTATAAGCCTTGAATATGTAGTGAACGTGTAACAGTGGCTTATCAATCTTATTAATTCTCTGAATATTACCTAAATAAGCTCTAAGAATAAATGGAACAAAGGTAATATCAGAAACTCTCTTTTCTGGAAAAACAGATTGAAAAACTAAAAGTTTTAGGAGTTAATTTGCACAATATATGAATTTTACAAGTACAAGTCTTGGTTGTTGTTTTCTGACATGTTAACCTATTTATAGCCTCTGAAATGACAAGTTTTTAAACCTAAGAAAAGTCCAAGAACGGCTATAAACAGTCACTTATTTAAATGTCAAATAGTCAGAAAAACTGTCTGAGTAGTCGACTACAAGTCTTATTAGTCGACTACTCTGAGTTCAAACAGACTCTGTGTAGTCATATAATTCCTTAGTAGTCGACTACTATATTCATTAGTCGACTATTCTGTAAAAAATAGAAAGTCTAGAATTCTGATTCAACTCTTATTAGTCGACTATAATGCTCAGTAGTCGACTAGTCTGTAATGACATAGAAACTGATATTCTGTGTGTCTGTTGTAGTCGACTACTCATGCTATTAGTCGACTATTAAGGGGTAGGTATGAGCTATATGATATGTTTTAAGTCTCATCTAATATCTATTAATTCTAATAGTTAACATAGGTGATTTCTATTATTAACCAACACACTAAGCATGTGTTAGTATGTTCTAACACTATGTGTGTGCATGTGTGTGAGTGATCAAGGCTTGTACACATTACTAAGCAAAAAAAAAATGTAAAATTACATTTTGACAATAAAATATATTTTCTTCTTTGCTTCATTTTACCTTGAACTCATCTATGTCTTGAGTATCTCTTTGAATATAATTGTTGATTTAGCCCTGATACTGCAAAATAAATGTTAGCACATAATACACATAACATATAATATTTGTTATTATCAAAACAAACTAATCTTGGGGTTAAGATTCCTAACATCCTCGCTAAAAAAATGCAATGTTGTACACGATGAGAAAGAGTTTGCCGAGACTCTGGGGGTTAAAACCTTCAATGGAATCTCTTCTCAAATCAAACCCCAAGAACTCTTTCTTTTTTCTATATCTTTCAATATTATATAGCTTCAATAGATCAGGAAAGAGATTTTCTGAACGTGGTAGAGTTTGGAGATCAAAAGGAATGATGAACGACTATGATTAGAACATCAAATATGCAATCAGTCGACTTTACCATTAATGGTTATGATTAACCATTGATTGATTCCTGTAAACCATTAATGAGATGAAATCCTATCTCTAGAATTTTATCAATCATTTCCTATAGCCATCGATGATCGCACACCCATCAATGGGTCACTAATGACCATCGATGGTTTAATGATTGGAATCAACTATTGAGCTAATTTTCCCATTGTTTCATCTTGTGCACATTTTATACCTATATTCACATGTATCGTATCATCTCAAATAATTATTAGTACCATATAAGAGTTTGTTATTTGATCATTATATTTTATTGCACTTTTATACTCTTATTATCTATTTTATTTGAATAAATATATCTGCTAATGATATTTTTATCTTAATTTATAGATAATAAAGAATTATTAAATAAGAGCTAAAATGAAGATTATTTCGAGCCCAAAAGATCTCTAATGAAGCTCAAAATGCCTAAATTCAAAGCCCACGACTAACTCTAGAAGCGAAATCTTAGCACTTATCATTTTTTTGTCAGTAATTATTATTAACTTGGCCTGCAATTGAGAATCAAATTAAATTTGGAAAGAAACAAAGTCAACTTCATGCTTAGGATGGTCAACCGCAAAGAAAAGACGATATCTCCCAATTCAAAAAGTAAATTTAATATATTATATATGAAAATCACCTTTCTCGATGAGATTGAGGCATCCAAATTAACGGATTCTAGAAATTTCTTTAGTAATGGCATGTTATGACCGAAATCCCAAGAGTGTATATATATATATATATATATATATATATATATATATATATATATA